>JAHIAM010003604.1:0-73015 GCA_021605205.1 Aegilops longissima | reverse complement strand
GCCGACAAATCCCGATAGGAGCTGCACATATCTCGCTCGTGGCACATCCGGATGAACACTACGACGGCAAACCAAGATGCCCCAAGTTGCCTCGTGGTGGCACCGCAAGTGGTTTAGTTTGGACCAACACTCGAGGAGCATTGGCCCGGGGTTTAAAATAAGATGACCCTGCTCGCGAAACCCGGGAAAAGGCTTAGGTGGCAAATGGTAAAACCAAAGTTGGGCCTTGCGGACGAGTCTTATTCAAAGCGAATCGTCAAGGGGTCCCATAAATCACCCAACCGCAAGGAACGCAAAATCAAGGAACATAACACCGTATGACGAAACTAGGTGGCAAGAGGAACAAAACACTGTGCATACGGCCGAGCCTTCCACCCTTTACCAAGTATATAGATGTGTTAAGATTATAGCAGATATATATAGTGATATCCCCAACAAGTAAACATGTTCCAAACAGAACAACATCTCCATGTTCCAACAAGGAACAAACTTCACTTCACCGCAACTAGCAACGCTATAAGAGGGCTGAGCAAAGCGGTAACATAGCCAATCAACGGTTTGCTAGGAAAGGATGGTTAGAGGTCGACATGGCAATATGGGTGGCATGATATAGCAAGTGGTAGGCATCGCAAAGATAGGCATAGCAAAAGAGCGAGCAACTAGCATAGCAAAGATAGAAGTGATTTCGAGGGTATGATCATCTTGCTCGCAATGTTCTCGAGTTGTCGAAAGCTTGATCCTCGAAAGCGTTCAACAGTGTTCCTCGCTCACGCACTCGCCTCCCGCCTACCCAAAGCAACAACACAAACAAAGGAACCACAATAAATCACGGTGCAATGCACAATCAACATGATGCAAAACATGGCATGATATGCGGATGTGATATGCAAATGCGTATAAAGCGCCCGAAGGTAAATGATGAATCAGCATCAACTTGGCAAACCAAGTATGCCATCGAAAGACGAGATGATTTCGCTGAAATCGATATAAAGATCACCGAATCGGATGCACGGTTTGGAAATGGCGAGCAAAACAAGAATGGCGCGAAACCTCCAATAACAAAGATGATGAACAAAGCCATGTTCGAGTGCAAACTACCTCATAGCATAAAAGCAATAAATATACCCATGAAAGACAACACATCAACATGATGCAAAAGACATGATCATAAACTTGCTCAAATGCAGAAACTAATGCCACCACTGAGTTGGTGGGATTTTTCACCCCAAAACATATATAATATGCTAGGGTTGCAAGAAAGAAATCATCACCAATGCACTAAGTCAAAACCCGCCTAAAAAGGAAGTTAATGTAAATGGCATATTCCAGATTTGGAAATGTCCAAATGGACTTGCCTAAAACGGAAAGAGGAGCAAACCAGAATCGAAACGCTGGGTAAGGAATAAATATATATATGGAGGAGGCGCCGAGAGGTCGATCAGGGACCCATCATATAGAGACAAGGATGAGCAAGGTTGTAAAAGGGGGAAGAAAATGCACCTGGGAGGATCGAACCCGGTCTCCCCAGTGAGACTCGCCTAACTACCACTGGCTAGGCGGCGGCGATCGACAGAGAAGGGCCTCGCCCTTAACTGCTGCATCAAAGAGACGAATCAAGAAAAGAAAGAAAACAGAATTAAAGGGGCGCTACCGATTCGAACCTGTGTCGCCGCAGCGAGCGCGCTGGTGCAAACCACTCGGCTAGGCTAGGATGTCGGTTAGAACAGAGACTCGCCTACTTGGCCAAACCACAAGGCCTCGACTCGAGGCAGAGAAACCAACGACGACGCTGCCGCAAGCAAAGAACGGCGATGGCGGGCCCTTGATGCGACGGCGGCATGCGGATGCGCAGGGAGTGCGGTGCACCACCGCATGCTATGGAAGGCGTAGGCGCGGGACCCGAGCACGAGCTCGATCTCGCCGGCACGACAAATGCAAGGTGGACGAGGCCGCTGCTCCTGTTTCCATCGTGGGCGAGCGCGGCGGCAAAACGCGTGAGGAGAAACGATGCTAGGCTAGAACAGGAGCGCTGGGACGTGCGGGTGCGCTACAGCAAGATGCGCACGACACTAACTTCAGGCTTCGTCGGAGCACTACGGGCGCGGCAAGGACACGGACCAAAGCGAGCCCTGCGGGTGCCTACATGCAAAGGGGATGGATGGGAGAGGGAGGAGCGTTACCAGCTCACCCTAGGACGCGACGGGTCGACGGAGACGGGCTGACGGAGAGGCAACGGAGCTCAATTTCGGCGCGGCCTCGACCGAGAGGAAGATTTGAAGGGGCGCCGAGGAACTCGTCGTCCGAGCACCGTAGTCGACGTCATGGACGAAGTCGACGACGAGGAAGAAGATGGACACGACTGCGGGCTTGGGGTGGCCGGAGAGCACGCCGCGACGACGCTGCGCTCTCACCAAGCCGGACGGAGTTGACGCGACGACTGGTGGTCCTCTCACCGGGCGGCGGCGGCGAGAGGAAGAGGGAAACCTAGGGTCGTGTGGACACGGAGAGGGATAAAGGAGGCTAGGGCGACGGGTCGAGCTCACGCCTCCTCGTGCTCGGGTCCCTATGGCGACGGCGAGAGGAGAGGGAAAGGTGGGTGAGATGAATGAATCGCTGCCGCCAAAGGGACCGGCGCGGCCCACGTGGACTGAACTAGCGGGTGCAACTGGATGCGGTGCGCCAAGGCGGGGAGAGAAAGAGCGAAGCGGCTGGCGACTCTCCCGGGCTGGGGGTCGAGGGGCTGGGCCGGCTTGGAGGCCGAGCCTGTGGAGAGGCCTCACTGGTCTGCCATCGCTGCTGCCGCCTTCCTTTCTTTTCCTTTTAAAACCAAAAGAAGAGAAAAGAAAGCACAGGGAAAAATGAGAAGAGTTGGAGTAAAAGGAAAATATCCCCAAACTCCTGGAATTCCCCACTATTTTAATAAATTGTAATGGGCATTTTTAGAGGTAGAAAAATAAGACAAGTTTGGGAATGTTTCAAACTTGTGTCATTTTTGAACCTGACCAAAACAACTTCAAATGAGGAGATTTTTGGCAGAGAGGTTTAGTGTAGGGAGCAAGAATTGCAGGGAGAAGATGAACATTAATTGAGAAAGGAAAAGATAGCACTTGATAAGGAAAGAAGTAGAGGGAAGGAGGAGATGGTAATGCAAAATTTGAGAATGGCACATGCAACAACATAACATGTGAGAGATCACCACAAACACATGATAAAAATGGAATGCAAGATGACAAGAGACACAAATGCAACATGGTAAAAAGAGCAAAACAAAGAAAAGAGAAACCCACATAACCAAACAAGAAGAGGCCAAGCATGACAAAACCCACAAGAATTGGATGAGGTCAAGTTGATATATTGCCCAAAAGGGAAGTTTACAAATGGGTGTTACAACACTCCACCACTACAAGAGGATCTCGCCCCAGATCTAGGACCGAAAGAACTCGGATATTCGAACGGAGGTGATCCTCGCGCCCCGTGTAGCTTCTCGGTCGGAATGGTGTGACCACTTCACTTTCGTGAATTTGATTGACTTGTTGCAGTCTTGCGCCGGTTTCTTCAAGAATAGCAACGGGTGCTCATGATAAGAGAGATCTTCTTGAAGGTCAATCTCTTCAAGTTGATAGTGCTCAGAGTCTTGAAGCACTTGCGGTTGTGACACGTGAAACACATCGCACACATTTGCAAAGTTGGATGGAAGCTCGTTGATAGGCTAGATCGCTCTTTTCCCAATGATCTTGAAAGGACCCACGATCTAGGTGCAAGCTTCCTTTGATACCGGGTTTACGAGTGCCTTTCATTGAGAGACGCGAGGTAGACATGGTCTCCAATTTCAAAAGCCACATCACGGTGCTTATCATCATAATAGCTTTTCCGCGCGATTATGCGGCTTTGAGATTCTCACGAATGACTTGGCACATTTCTTCCGCTTCGTGATCAAGTCATTGCCAAGAAGTTGGCGCTCACCGTCTCTGCACTAATTGAGAGGAGTACGCACTTTCGCCATAGAGAATTTCAATGGGGCCTTGCCCAACTCGCTTGGAAACTGTTGTTGTAGGAGAACTCGATATGGAAGACAATCTTCCCACTTCATACCGAAAGAAATGACACAAGCCCCGAGCATATCTTCAAGGATTTGATTTACTCGCTCAACTTGGCCACTTGTTTGAGGATGGAAAGCTGTGCTTTAAACGAATGTTGGTGCCCATGGCCTTCAAAAGAATCCTGTAACTTGGAGGTAAAGATGCCGCCACGGTCTCAAGAGATCACTTGTGGAATGCCGTGCAAGGAGACAATCTCGAGGTGTATAGCTCGCCAACCGAGTCTGTGTGATGGATTCTTTGATAGGAAGAAAATGAGCCACTTTAGTAAGCTTGTCAATGACAACGAAGATAGCATCATTTCCACGCTTGACTTTGGAAAGCCACCACGAAGTCCATCTCAATATGATCAAACTTCCATTCAGAATAGCAAGAGGTTGGAGGAGACCACTGGTCTTTGATGTTCTCGCTTTCACTCTTCTCGCAGACATCACACTCATTCACGAATTGAGCAATTTCTCGCTTCATTCGAGTCCACCAATATGACTGCTTGAGGTCATGGTACATCTTCGCATTTCCGTGATGAATGGATAGAAGCGAATTGTGAGCCTCGCTCATAATGACTTTTCTCGATCACCCTTAGGAACCACAATCCGTCCTCAAAGAACAGAGTGTCTTTGTCATCAACATGGAAGCACTTGTACTTGAAATGCCCTTGTCGATACCACGCTTCACCTTTTTCACCATGGTATCCGAAGTTGAGCCTCACGAATCTGATCTTCCAAAGTAGGAGAGACTATGAGGTTGGCAAGAAAGCCTTGAGGAACAACTTGAAGATTCAGCTTATGAAAGATTCATAGAGATCCGCTGAAAAGGCTTGAGGATTAGATGCTGCAAGAAGCCTTCCCGCTCAAAGCATCTGAATGACATTGGCCTTGCCCGAGTATATTCAATACTTGGGTTGTACTCTTGAATCATTTCACCCATCGAGTCCGCTCGAGGTTGAGGTTGGGTTGAGGAAGATGTACTTGAGACTCTTGTGATCGTGAAAATGTCCACTTTCCTTCCCAACAAGAGATGTCTCCACGTTATCAATGCATGGACAATCGCCGCCAACTCAAGATCGTGAGTGGGGTAGTTCTTCTCGCTGGGCTTCAATCAAGCGAGAGGTATAAGCCACAACTCTCTTCTCTTGCATTAACACAAAGACCGAGACCTTGAAGAGAAGCATCACGTAAAACTTCAAATGGCTTGGATTCATCAGAGGAGTCGTAACAGAGCTGTGGACGAGTTTCTCTTTGAGTGTATTGAAAGCAACGCCACATTCAGAGACCGTATATACTTCACATGCTTCGAGAAGGTTGGAAAGAGGCTTTGCAATCTTGGAGAAGTTCTCAACGAATCTTCGCAATAGCTTGCAAGACCAAGAAAATCATGAGTCGCTTGACATTCTCGAGGAGGTTCCCAATTCACAATTGCGACACCTTCTGGATCAACAATGATGCCCTTGGCGAGATGATATGACCAAGATAAAGCACTTCATCAAGCCAAAATTCACATTTGGAGAACTTAGCATAGAATTGGTACTCTCGAGCTTGTCTAGCACCAATCGCAAATGTTTGGCATGATCCTTCTTATTCTTGGAGAAGACCAAAATATCATCAAGATAGACCAAGACGAATTCATTGGTGTAGGGGTTGAATATGAAGTTCATCATCCGAGAGAATGTTGGAGGAGCATTGACAAGGCCGAAAGACATGACAAGATATTCATAAGAACCAAAGCTTGTTCTCAATGTCGCCTTGGGAATATCTTGTTCACGAATGCTAATCGATGATACCCCATACGAAGGTCAAGCTTGGAGAACACCAGTAGCACCTTTGAGTTGCTCGAAAAGTTCATTGATGTTGGGAAGTGGATACTTGTTCTTGATTGTCTTCTTATTCAATGGACGGTAATCGACACAAAGTCGGTCCGCGCCATCCTTCTTCCGACAAAAAGAACACCACAACCCCAAGGAGATGAACTCGTCCGATCAAACCCAGACGCTCTTGTTCATCGAGCTGCTTCTTCAATTCCTCACCATCAGTCCAAGCTTGTAAGGACGCTTGCAACGGGTTCGCTGTGCTCAAGATCGATAACTAACTCAATCGGCCGATGAGGAGGCATACCCAAGCTCTTCCGAAAGACATCTTGGTACTCACAAACGATCGAATCGAGAGATGGCATTCGGTTCGCCTTCTCATTTAGAGAAAACAACCAATAGTTTCATCACGAGTGGCATAGATGATCACATCATTAGAAGAGTGAGTCAATTGAATTTCCTGGCAAAGACAATCAAGCCGAGCTTTGCCGATAAAGCCACCATTCCGAGAATAAGATCAATGTCCGAGTCACCGAGAACAACCGGTTTAGAAAGAAATCTATAATCGCCCATCTTGATAGAAACATCCGGACGCAAACATTAGATGTCATTTGCTTGCCCGGGACACAATCTTCAACGGAAAAGGAATCTTTCCGTCACAAACTCATGCTTGGCAACAAAAGGTCTCAAATGAAAGAAAGCGATGCACCAAGATCAAATAAGACTTTTGCAGAATATCATTAATCGAGAGATTACCCATTATCACATCAAGAATCCTCCGCCTCGAGCTGCATTCATCATATTGACCTTGGCATACTTTGGATTATGCTTGACCACCGCATTGCCGGAAGATTTCACAGAGGAGGAGGCGAAGACGCCTCGTTGAAGCACTTGTTCAGATAGTGGCCCTTCTCACGACACTTGTTGCAAGTGACCTCGAGAGCGGACGGTGGTAAGGAGCACTTGACCTTGGAGCTTGAGAATTAGACTGGTTCGATAGCTTGGGTTGGGTGGGTGGGAAGATCCACGCCACCGAAGTTCTTCTCACGGTAAGGCCGACGAACGGAGGAGGGGCAGTAAAACTTCGCCGCTTAGCTGCCACTTGAGAGGACGAAGAGGACCGAATCGCATCCCCGATTCTCTTCTTAGAAGCCTCACATTTGAGCTGGCAGCTTCTTGCTTCAGAGCCATGTTGTAGAAATCATCATACTTATCTCGCTCAAACAAAGACAAGAGGTAATTGCGATCTTCTCTCGCACTCACCTCCGAATTGGTAGATCATACTCCTTTCATCGTGCACGCCTTGCTTAGCAAAACGAGCGAAGCTCGAACTGGATATTGTATTGATAGATGCACATGGTGCCCTCGCTTAAGATTGCGGAACTCCTCACGCTTGCTCTCAACAACACTCTTCTAATGTGATGAGCTCAAATCACGGCGAACTCATCCTGTAATGACACGACCTCCTCTCGAATCTTTGTATTGTCGGTACCACTCAAAGAGCTTGATCCTTGAGTTGAAACGATGCAAACTTGACAAAGTCCTCAAGTCCGACATTGCTACAGCCAAAGTGCTTGCAGATGTCCACTAACCAATCATCGCCGTCTGCTGCCTCAACACGTAAACCGAAAGACTTCGCCGATTAGCGAGGAACCGATCGAGAGTAGCAAATTGTGGTTGATAGTTGCCTTGACCTTGATTGCCTTGATTGCCTTGATTGCCTTGCCCTCGAGTACGCTTCTTGCAAGAGCTGCAAAATCATCTCGAGCATTGGCATTGGTGGCTGCCATGATAGCTTGCCGTGCCTCCGAGGCGGAGGTGGAGGTGGAGGGTCTGATCGATCCCCATCATTGCGATCCGGATTCGAGACGCTTGGCGGAGCCATCCTCAAGAGGGTGACATCCGTTAGTCCTTTGATAGACAAATAGATAAGTAGAATCAACGGATAGAAATTGCAACATATAGTCTTCACAAAAATCATTCAACAAGAATGAACGAACGAATTCCAAAGTTAATCATCACACGCCCATTAAGGTGAGAAGCCACTTAGATAAAGATATGGAAACAACATCTGCCTTAGAAACAAATCGAATATCACAACCGAAAACAAAAGGTTGGCTTCTAGAATGAGCCGAACAAACACATGATAGAGATTTCGTCAAAGTGTTCGTGGTGGGGCCCACACGACACGACGATAGCGGACGCCACGAATGACTAACAAGACGCCCCTAATCAGCATAGCCAAGGATTCTTTAAGACGCCTCGCGACCAATCAGAATCGACCGTGAATGGGCGGACCACTAAACTTTGAACCCCAATCTCAAATCATACATCCGTCGGAAAGAATATCCTGTAAGCTACTAGAATTCCCACCTATAAACTCCCAAACTTTCTGGTTATGCAATCTGGTGTTGGGGATACAGGGACACAAAATATATCACCCAAACTAACAATACCTAGATCCAAACAGATCCATCCGTCAACACATAACCAAGAAATCCTCGAAATCGTGTACCTCGACCTTCAAAAACATCCGTTATGCAAGTCATGGCAATACTCCCTTTTCGCCACAAGATCGGGCTATCAGGTTATCTCACCAACAACCGCACAAAAGAGATTTCGATGTCGGCAAAACTCGTATTCCAGAATCGAACGATAAAATTGTGACGACAACACCCTGAGCTCAACTCCCGGACACCGCCACAACCCCTAAATGTCGAGGCACCAAGAACAATGTTCTCGCCACAAAACCATCGGAACGATTCCAAGATACCCACGTGATCCTAAAAATTTTTAGTGAAATTTGAGAAGAGAAGAGTCAAAACTCTACGTCAGAGACCTCACCAGAGCGATTTAAGGACCGGAAGTAAAAGAATCCTACTCCGATATATATAATCCTAAGACTCAAAACATTTTCCATTCTAGACTCAACAACGCCAAAAAACAATCAAGTAGGGGCTCTTAAGTCGGGAAGGCTCGATTACCAACTTGTAACGCCCGACGCGGCTATATCTCCCACGTGTCGAGGCACGACTTAGAGGCATAACCGCATTGAAAGCAATGTCGCAAGTGAGGTAATCTTCACACAACCCATGTAATAAATAAGGAAAGAGATACATAGTTGGCTTACAATGCCACTTCACACAAAGACATAAATAAACATCCATCATTCGAGTACACTCAAGGTCCGACTACGGAACCAAAATAAAAGAAGATACCCCAAATGCTACACAGATCCCTAATCGTCCCAACCGGGCACCACTATCGATCATCCGAAACGATACATAGTAACGACCACGCTCCTCGTCGAACTCCCACTTGAGCTCGGTGGAATCACCTGACCGCATCGCGGAACTCGCAATCGCTTTTGAAGTATCTGTGAGTCACGGGACTCAGCAATCTCACACCCGCGAGATCAAGACTATTTAAGCTAATAGGAAGGACAAGGTAGTAAAGTGGAGCTGCAGCAAGTTTACTAGCATATATGGTGGCTACTTCAAAAAAGAGAGCGAGGAGAGGAGCAAAGCACGGTCGTGAAGCTAATAGCGATCAAGAAGTGATCCTGAACTACTTACGCCGACATAACTCCAACACCGTGTTCACTTCCCGACCACCGAGAAGAGACCATCACGGTTACACACGCGTTGATGTGTATTTTATTTGAGGTCAACTTTGGGTTTTCTACAACCGACATTAACAAATTCCCATCTCGCCTCATAACCATGCACACGGCTTTGAAAGATATTACCTCGCAGGGTGTCCCAACTTAGCCCATTATAAGCTCTCACGGTCAACGAAGGATATTCTTCTACCGAAGACCCGATCAATCTCGAATCCCGGACTACAAGACATTTCAACAAAGAATAAAACAAGACCAGCAAAGCCGCCCGACAGCCGACAAACCCGATAGGAGCTGCACATATCTCGCTCTCGTGGCACATCCGGATGAACACTACGACGGCAACCGAAGATGCCCCAAGTTGCCTCGTGGTGGCACCGCAAGTGGTTTAGTTTGGACCAACACTCGAGGAGCATTGGCCCGGGGTTTAAAATAAGATGACCCTCGGCTCGCGAAACCCGGGGAAAAGGCTTAGGTGGCAAATGGTAAAACCAAAGTTGGGCCTTGCCGACGAGTCTTATTCAAAGCGAACCGTCAAGGGGTCCCATAAATCACCCAACCGCAAGGAACGCAAAATCAAGGAACATAACACCGGTATGACGAAACTAGGGTGGCAAGAGGAACAAAACACTGTGCATACGGCCGAGCCTTCCACCCTTTACCAAGTATATAGATGTGTTAAGATTATAGCAGATATATATAGTGATATCCCCAACAAGTAAACATGTTCCAAACAGAACAACATCTCCATGTTCCAACAAGGAACAAACTTCACTTCACCGCAACTAGCAACGCTTATAAGAGGGCTGAGCAAAGCGGTAACATAGCCAATCAACGGTTTGCTAGGAAAGGATGGTTAGAGGCCGACATGGCAATATGGGTGGCATGATATAGCAAGTGGTAGGCATCGCAAAGATAGGCATAGCAAAAGAGCGAGCAACTAGCATAGCAAAGATAGAAGTGATTTCGAGGGTATGATCATCTTGCCTCGCAATGTTCTCGAGTTGTCGAAAGCTTGATCCTCGAAAGCATTCTCAACAGTTCCTCGCTCACGCACTCGCCTCCGGCCTACCCAAAGCAACAACACAAACAAAGGAACCACAATAAATCACGGTGCAATGCACAATCAACATGATGCAAAACATGGCATGATATGCGGATGTGATATGCAAATGCGTATAAAGGCCCGAAGGTAAATGATGAATCAGCATCAACTTGGCAAACCAAGTATGCCATCGGAAAGACGAGATGATTTCGGTTGAAATCGATATAAAGATCACCGGAATCGGATGCACGGTTTGGAAATGGCGAGCAAAACAAGAATGGCGCGAAACCTCCAATAACAGCATGATGAACAAAGCCATGTTCGAGTGCAAACTACCTCATAGCATAAAAGCAATAAATATACCCATGAAAGACAACACATCAACATGATGCAAAAGACATGATCATAAACTTGCTCAAATGCAGAAACTAATGCCACCACTGAGTTGGTGGGATTTTTCTACCCCAAAAACATATATAATATGCTAGGGTTGCAGTAAAGAAATCATCACCAATGCACTAAGTCAAAACCTGCCTAAAAAGGAAGTTAACAGAAATGGCATATTCCAGATTTGGAAATGTCCAGAAATGGACTTGCCTAAAACGGAAAGAGGAGCAAACCAGAATCGGAAACGCGGGGTAAGGAATAAATATATATATGGAGGAGGCGCTGAGAGGTCGATCAGGGACCCTACCATCATAGAGACAAAGGATGAGCAAGGTTGTAAAAGGGGGAAGAAAATGCACCTCGGGAGGATCGAACCCGGTCTCCCCGGAGACTCGCCCCAACTACCACTGGCTAGGCGGCGGCGATCGACAGAGAAGGGCCTCGCCCTTAACTGCTAAGCATCACCAAGAGACGAACCAAGAAAAGAAAGAAAACAGAATTAAAGGGGCGCTACCGATTCGAACCTGTGTCGCCGCAGCGAGCGCTGGGTGCAAACCAGCTCGGCTAGGCTAGGATGTCGGTTAGAACAGAGACTCGCCTACTTGGCCAAACCACAAGGCCCCGACTCGAGGCGAGAAACTAACGACGACGCTGCCGGGCAAAAGAACGGCGATGGCGGGGCCTTGATGCGACGGCGGGCATGCGGATGCGCAAGGGAGGCGGTGCAACGCGATGCTATGGAAGGCGTAGGCAGGGACCCGAGCACGAGCTCGATCTCGCCGGCACGACAGCGGCAAGGTTGGACGAGGCCGCTGCTCCTTGTTTCCATCGTGGGCGAAGCGCGGCAAAACGCGTGAGGAGAAACGATGCTAGGCTAGAACAGAGCGCTGGACGCAGGGTGCGCTTACGCGAAGATGCGCACGACACCAACTTCAAAGCCACGCCGAGCACTACGGGCGCGCAAGGACACGGACCAGCGAGCCTGCGGTGCCTACATGCAAAGGGGATGGATGGGAGAGGGAGGAGCGTTACCCAGCTCACCCTAGGACGCGACGGGGTCGACGGAGACGGGCTGACGGAGAGGCAACGGAGCTCTGAATTTCGGCGCGGGCCTGACCGAGAGGAAGACGGAAGCAGGGGCGTCGAGGAACTCGTCGTCCGAGCACCGTAGTCGACGTCATGGACGAAGTCGACGACGAGGAAGAAGATGGACACGACCTGCGGGCTTGGGGTGGCCGGAGAGCACGCCGGCGACGACGCTGCGCTCACACCGCGCCGGACGGAGTTGACGCGACGACCGTGGTCCTCTCACCGGCGGCGGCGGCGAGAGGAAGAGGGAAACTTAGGGTCGTGGGACACGGAGAGGGATAAAGGAGGCTAGGGCGACGGGTCGAGCTCACGCCCCTCGTGCTCGGGTCCCCATGGCGACGGCGAGAGGAGAGGGAAAGGTGGGTGAGATGAATGAATCGCCGCCGCCAAAGGGACCGGCGCGGCCCACGGGACTGGAACTAGCGGGGTGCAACTGGATGCGGTGCCAAGGCAGGGAGAGAAAGAGCGAGCGGGTGGGCGACTCTCCCGGGCTGCGGGTCGAGGGGATGGGCCGGCTTGGAGGCCGAGCCTGTGGAGAGGCCTCACTGGCTGCCATCGCTGCTGCCTTTCCTTTCTTTTCCTTTTAAAACCAAAAAGAAGAGAAAAGAAAGCACAGGAAAAATGAGAAGAGTTGGAGTAAAAGGAAAATATCCCCAAACTCCTGGAATTCCCCACTATTTTAATAAATTGTAATGGGCATTTTAGAGGTAGAAAATAAGACAAGTTTGGGAATGTTTCAAACTTGTGTCATTTTTGAACCTGACCAAAACAACTTCAAATGAGGAGATTTTTGGCAAGAGAGGTTTAGTGTAGGGAGCAAGAATTGCAGGGAGAAGATGAACATTAATTGAGAAAGGAAAAGATAGCACTTGATAAGGAAAGAAGTAGAGGGAAGGAGGAGATGGTAATGCAAAATTTGAGAATGGCACATGCAACAACATAACATGTGAGAGATCACCACAAACACATGATAAAAATGGAATGCAAGATGACAAGAGACACAAATGCAACATGGTAAAAAGAGCAAAACAAAGAAAAGAGAAAACCCACATAACCAAACAAGAAGAGGCCAAGCATGACAAAACCCACAAGAATTGGATGAGGTCAAGTTGATATATTGCCCAAAAAGGGAAGTTTACAGCCGGGGTGTTACATAAGTATAAGTGGAGGTACCGCTCAAATCGGCCCTCCATGCAAAAGGGTGGTTTAGTCTTTTTCCTTAGTCTAATCTGATTCCAAATCAAACCATGTATTGACCAAACCATGCATTAACCTTGTGATATGAGTAAATAATTGCTCGACAACGCTTGTTGTTATGCACATGTAGTCGCCGACGCCCCTTTGGAGAGTTCGCGAAAGGCCATTGTGAATGCCATCAGTTCCATTCAAGCTATTAAGCACGGGCACCATTGTGTTCTCATCTCTTCGGTCACAGTCCCATCCTCCTCACGAGTGTGTCCTCATTCTTCCTCCCAATGCAACTGCACCATTGTCGTCGGTTCTCCTATGTAGGTGTAGCCAATGAGTTGCTAATAGACCGTCTGTCAACTCCAAGAATGATGGCAATGTCAACCAATCAAGGAATGGATCTCATTTTCCATTTGTTTTTTTTTTCTTGCAAACAGTTTTAGTGATGAAAAAAAATCTTGGCTATGAGCTCTTACAAGGTTGGGGGCACATGTGAGATCGCAGGCACGCAATCGGTGTGTGGCACTATTGATGATCATGTCCCGGGTGATGCAGCTCGAGCAACCACCCATGGTCACTGTCGCTCCCCATGGCTTGGTGACCATGTCCTGAATGTCGTCTATTTCTCTGGTGCGCGCCACTATGGCTTCCATTGGCGCATATCCTAATGAAAGAATAATTAAGGTTCTAGAGTGGTTAGTGGGGTTAGGTCGAATAACTTGTCTGTAGTAGTCGAAACACATTAAGGTGAATAGATCAGAAGTTTTCTCGAGAAAAAAATAAATACATTAAGGTGAGGAACGAAAATAAATTATCTTCGGAGTATTAATTGTTATGTAGATTACCTTTTTACCCATGTACTCAAGTAGTCCATTACTTTTTGGGTTGGCACTCTCTCGTCCTCACTTTGGAGTACCAATTGAGACCATCCATTGGATTGAAAGAAATGGATGGCTCATATTCATTTTGGACTATCATAAATGAGCGCAAATGTAATGATGGAGGACATTGTGATATGCATATGCATCCTCCTCCGATCAATATGGATAGATTCTGGTACCCCAAAAAAAGGGCTACTAGAGGCCCGTTGCGTGTGAGTATCGTCATCACTACAATTCCGTTCAAATTTCTCTAACAACCACTAACTCATCATATAACCAATGCATAGTGTAATTTCAAGGTTCATGTGTACATCCAATTTGTGGTGAGAACTTAAATCCATGCCTAAGCTTCCCTTCAATGGCTAGAAGGATGCATGGCCTCTATCAGTTCATGGTAACGTCGCCATGCATATGATTTGGGTTTTGTAAAATATATCATATGGTTTGAGACTTTTGCTGGGGCATCGACTTGGACATAAAACTAGTTTGGCACTAAAAAACATCCAATACGGTTCTTTGCTCAAGTTAAAAGGGATAAGATTGAGTAACTATGAATATCTATTTCTCAATCAAATTAGAAGTAGTCACTCAAAAAATCTACGTCAACTTGCATGTAGACTACCCGTTTGTTATACCCTCTCCATCCATATCTATAGGGCTTCATGTGTTTTTCAAGACTGCCTTTGACCATTGATAAGACTAATAGTATGTGAGATGTATAACGTGGAAATTATATCATTAGAAGCTCCTTTCGCGTATGAATTTGACGATATGCTTTGTGTAATAACTTGCATGTCATATATTATTGCTCTAACATGTGGTCAAAGTTAGCCTCCAAAACAGATTAGGCCCTATATACATGGATAAAGGGAGTACCAAAGTTGAGTAGATATTCGTGCTGGGAAACGTTGCATGGAAAATTAAAAAAATCTACGCACACGCAAGATATATCCATGGAGATGCATAGCTACAAGAGGGGGAGAACATCTACATGTTGGCACTACAAAAAAAAGGCACATCCGTGACATTCTGGGCCAAACGGAAAAAAATTATGTCATACTTATGACACTTCTATGACGATAATTGTGACAAAACCCAGTATCATCATAGATGTGGTGGGGTCCTACTTCTATGACAAAAAATCATGAGAGAAAATGGGTTTTTCGTCCTGGGCGGGCCGGAGACGCAACTGCATGACATTCTTTGGGCCGTCCATGACGAAAAAAACCGTGGTAGAAGCGAGGGCGAGGAAAATAGCGGGTGTTCCTGCTACGGTGGCTGGTCGGGGCCGAAAGCGATGCGCTGCTTTCTCAGACACGCACGCACGCAGGTGCGAGGCGTTGGGCTCTAATCGAACCCGAAGCGAGGCGTTGGGCTCTAATCAACCCGAAGCGATTGACCGCAGTTACGCTATCATCGAACCCGAGCGATTGATCGATGGTCGTTAATCGAACTCGACGAGCGATTCTTCGCCATTATTGCTAATCGGGCCGATCGATGCCGCTTCGATGAACAAAGGAGCGCTGTCGGGGTTTGATGAACAGCTTCCGGTGGGGTGGATGAACAGACCCCATCCATCGAGCCGCTTGGGGATGGATGAACAGGACCCCGTGGAGGGCTGGATGAACAGGACCACCCCGTGGAGGGTTGGATGAACAGGACCACCCCGTGAAGGGTTGGATGAACAGTAGACGATGGAGGGCTGAATGAACAGTAGCCCGTGGAGGGGTGGTTGAACAGGAGCCCGTGGAGAGGGCTGGTTGAACAAGAGCCGTGGAGTAGCTCATGGTGGAGGCCGGATGAACAGGAGCTGTGGATGAACAATGCAAGTGGAGGCTGGAGGAGGTCGACGATGGATGAACAGTAGCTCGTGGAGGCTGGAGGGGGTCGACGGTGGAGATGAACGGTATCTCGTGGAGTCCCGTTTTGTGGTACGCCACACCCTCCCGGCGAACAGACCCCTGCTTCGTCCGTAGAAGGCCCAACACAAGTCCGCTTCTCCGCTTTGGCGGACGCCACACCCTCCCGATCAACAGACCCTGCTTCGACAGAAGAGGTCTGCTTCTCCGCTTTGGCGGCACGCAGACCCTCCGGCGAACAGGATCCTGCTTTGAACATGGCCGGTCGAACACAAGGCTGTTTCTCCGCTTCGCGGTACGCCAGCCTCGCTTCCATCGGCTGTTCCGCCCAAGCCCTCCCGGCGAACACGACGACGCATTCCGCTTCGACCCACCGGTTGGCTCCCCATGAACACGACGATGACGCAGCCTCGCTCCGACCCAGCCATGTACACGAGCCCGGCCGACGATGCGCGCGAGTAGGCATTTGAGACCCTACCAGATGTACATACGCGGTCAGATTTTCTTTCTGCACATCGTCAACAGACGACGCGGTACATGCTACGCGCGCGCTTCTACATCGACCAAGATTCACGCACACGTCACGACTGTAATGACAACGCCACGACGCTTCACCAGGTGGGTCCCGACCGCCGTGCACTTCCTTGCTCAGCAAAGATGTAGCCGGTGGGTCCCAGCAATCAAGGGGCGGATCGTTTTTTGCCCAAACACACTTTCTTGCGGCGAAGATGTAGCAGGTGGGTCCCAGCAATGTGGGAAACATTTTTTCGCAAAATACGGTGGCCCGTCCGGTGGGTCCCCGCCGTCGTGGAGGAATAATTATTTTGCGCTGTAATAAGGAGGCACTTCCTTGTCATGCGGCAGGACCCACCGCCGCCTCTCCACATACAGCCCACGCCCGATGGAAGCCGCTCGACCATAGCCACCACGCCACGCCGAGACCACCAGTGGCGGTGGACGACGGCGAGGCCTAGGAAGGGACGATGCGGAGCCGGGAAGACGCGGCAAAGGGATGCCCACGCCAGAGGAGTATGAGGGCTCACCGTTCATCATGCGTGAGGGCCGCGCCGCAGAATAGCAAGGGGTGTGGGTGAGTAGAGGATGGTCCGCCAGCGGTGGGAGTAGTAGGGCGGTGAGGCCTCCGCCGCATCGCAACCCGCCACGGAGGCAGGAGCATGAGGCACGACCGCTACCGGTTTGGGCGGCCGGAGCAAGAAGACCAGAGGTTGAAGAAGCACTACGGCCGTTGGATGGACATTGTACGATCACCGAGCTAGAATCATGCATATTGACTAAGTTGACAAAGCCCTCCGTCCCGGCCAACTTAGTAGGCCCACAAGTCAGCCCGCCACTATACCGGGTCCCAGCCTAGCGGGGGAGTATTCATTTTTTTGTGCGTAATAAGGAGGCACTTCTCATGTAAGAAGATATAGCTGGTGGGTCCAAGTCGTCAACAAGCGTAATGTTTTTTCACGAAATACGAGGCCCTTTCGTGGGTCCCAGATGTCGTTGAGGAATCGTTATTTTGCGCTGTAATAAGGAGGCATTTCCTTGCGTGCGGCCAGGACCCAATTGTCGCCTCTCCACGCACATTCCACTTCAGATGCATGTCGGTCGCCGACCATGTTGACCAGGCCGCGCCGAGAGCACCAGGGCGATGGACGACGGCGAGGCCTAGGAAGGGAGCGACACGGAGGCAGGGAAGACTCGGCAGTTGTTTCCCACGCAGAGGGGAGTACGATTGTACGAGGGTTTACTGGTCCGTCTGCCGCCGCCGAAGAATAACAACAGGTGTGGGTGAATAGAGGGATGGCTAGGCCAGCGATGGGAGTGCGGTGGGCGGTGAGGCCTACACGGCAGGACAGTCGGCCGCGGGGAGGAGAGAGCAGGCAGTCCCGTCGGCGCTTGTTTGAGCGGCTGGAGCAGGAAGAGCAGAGATTGAAGAAGCACGACGGCCGTTGGATGGACATCCAACAGTCACTTCTTGTGCGTCAACCTTTTTTTAGGAAAGCTTCAGATCTGTGAAAAACATCATACAACCCATCTGTCATTATTTCTAATAATTTACAGCCCATTTGCTAATTCTTAAGTTTTTTTGGAGCCCATATTCTTTTTGTTAGCATTACAGCCCATATTGTGGCCACGGTTAAAAAATTATATGAAATTTTGCATATTTCGGTGCGGTCTGAACTGTTTTTAATCCCGAAATTTCGAGTCACATTCAAACTAATTTAAAAAAAATGTACATCAATATAAAATCTAACAAATTGTCCATGCATAAAAAACAATGCAATTTAAATTCTCGAAATGAAAAAAGGAAATTTGAAACTAATTGCTGGTTTGATGTGTTTTTAAAATGTACAGCCCATTTCTCATTACTGATAGGCCATTTTCTCGGTCAACCGAATGAATCTCTCCTCGTCTTGAAAGATTTGCAGCCCAACAGGCCTGACAAAGCGACTTGTCAAATCACAACAAAACTGGGCCGTGGACCCAGCTGCAGCCATGGACCCAGCTGTCAGCCTCTCCACGTATAGTACTCTTCCGATGGAAGTCGGTCGTTGACCACATTGACCACGTCGCGTCGAGAGCACCAAGGCGGTGGACGACGACGAGGCCTAGGAAGGGGACGACGCGGAGCCGGGGAAGACGCGGTAGTGGATGCCCACGCGGAGAGGAGTAGAGGGTTCACTGCTCGGCCAAGCGGTGTGAGGTTGCCGCCGTATCAACAGGGGTGTGGGTGAGTAGAGGGATGCCCTGCTAGCGGTGGGAGTAGTAGGGGCGGTGAGGCCTCCGGGCATCACACCACCACGGTAGGCGTGGAGCACGTGGCATGACCGGCGCTAGTTTGGGCGGCCGAGCAAGAAGACCAGAGGTTGAAGAAGCACTACCGCTGCTGGATGAACATCGACGGTAATCGGAGCTAGAATCGCTCATATTGACTAAGTTGACAAAGCCTCCGTCCCCGCCAACTTGGTAGGCCCACGTTAGCCTCCCACTATGCCGGGTTCCAGCTAAGGGGGGAGTATTCATTTTTGTGCATAATAAGGAGGCACTTCCTTGCGCGCGAAGATAGCTGGTGGGTTCGACCTCACACGGGGGCATGTTTTTTCACGAAATACAGAGGCCCTTCCGTGGGTCCCAGATGTCGTGGAGGAATCAAAGACTTGAGAAGGCGATGTAAAGCTAGTGTATCAAGAAAGAGACGCTGTCGAGTTTTAGAAAAAGAGAGATGTGCTCCTAGAGTGGTTCAATCCAAACCTAGACTATGACTATATATGGTGCTATCCTACTCGCAAGTAATGAAACCGAGATATCCAACTTTCGCTTCTCCTCTTCTCTACTTACTCGCTTAGCATCAAGCTCGCCGCAGCAACCATGTCCACCGGCTGCTCGTCCACCGCTTCTTCAAGAGGGCAACAACCAAATATGCACCAAGTCGCCACCCGCATTCATTGCTCGTGGGTCTCATCACACCTCGCCGACATCGCCAGATCGTAGCCGGTTGCTCATCGCAACTCACGCTGCTCGTGTGGTGCCACCGCCGCAAATCACGCAGAGTCATCCGTCGATCCCAACCACAATCCTTAACCCCGCCGAAGTCTTCTACAAATGCCCGAATCATGGGGTAATAATATGTTTAAGTGTTGTTTTGCTGCTTTTAGTTGCTGATTTTTTTAATAGTTTGGTTGATAATCTTCCAATTTGATTCGTGCAGAAAAGGGAAGATTCGCGTGATTTGTATTTCTGGGAAGTTGTTGATGTGGGGAGTGCAACTACGCTGATTATTTGGTTAGCCGAGGAATCCCAATACCAAAGAGGTTGGGGTGTTGGACAAGTAATCAAGGAATGGCGAAGAGGAAGATGCAGAGCGTAGTTAAAGATGCGCTTCCTCCGATCATGGCTACAACAACATGCCGAACGGCCTTGACAAAGAATGAGGAGATGAAAGAGCTTGTGAAGATAATGGGCAAAATTGATGGGATCTATGTAGGATGATTGTCTCTTTATTTGCAAAGTATGTAGCACTTTGATGTATTGGCTACGACATGAGCACTTTGTTGAAACTAGTAATAAATGAAACTCAGATAGCAAGGCTAGGCGAGTGTTGTGAACATCTAATGATTTCTATTAATGGAAATCAGGGTATCCCTTTGCTCATAAATAAACAAACAAAGCAGAGGCCCTTTTGGTAATAAATAAATAAATTAGCAGAGGCCCTGCCGGGTCAGCTTTGTTCTCATTCAAGACGCCGAGCAAATTGCGTCCAACAACAAACTATGTTACCCAATTCAAGTTTCACACACCAAATATGGGTACAACTAAACAACAATGTCATCATGTTTTAGTCGCCATACAATCACCAAACACAAATCAGCATACATAACAAGTGATGTTCTCACAGAAAATACTAAACAACATGTTCATCGTGTTTCAGCTTGTCATAGCAAACACAATTTCACATAGTAGATAAAAAACGTATTCTGACAGCAAATAAGACAAAAGCAATGTAATCATCATCCACAGCAGCAGCGTCAACATCTTCGCCATGTGTATTGATACGTCTCCGTCGTATCTACTTTTCCAAACACTTTTGCCCTTGTTTTGGACTCTAACTTGCATGATTTGAATGGAACTAACCCGGACTGACGCTGTTTTCAACAGACTTTCCATGGTGTTATTTATGTGCAGAAACAAAAGTTCTCGGAATGACCTAAAACTCCACGGAACATATATTTGGAAAATAAGAAAAATATCGAAAGAAAAATCCACGCCGGGGGCCCACACCGTCCACGAGGGTGGAGGGCGCGCCGCGCCTCAGGGCACGCCCCCACCTGGGCCCCCGACGCCCACCGACCTCAACTCCAACTCCATATGTTCACTTTCGGGAGAAAAAATCAAGAAAATGATTCATCGCGCTTTACGACACGGAGTCGCCGCCAAGCCCTAAAACCTCTCTGAGGGCTGATCCGAGTCCGCTCGGGCCTCGGAGAGGGGATTCGTCACGCCATCATCATCAACCATCCTCCATCACCAATTTCATGATGCTCACCACCGTGCGTGAGTAATTCCATCGTAGGCTTGCTGGATGGTGATGGGTTGGATGAGATCTATCATGTAATCGAGTTAGTTTTGTTAGGGTTTGATCCCTAGTATCCACTATGTTCTAAGATTGATGTTGCTATGACTTTGATATGCTTAATGCTTGTCACTAGGGCCCGAGTGCCATGATTTCAGATCTGAACCTATTATGTTTTCATGAATATATGTGAGTTCTTGATCCTATCTTGCAAGTCTATAGTCACCTACTATGTGTTATGATCCCGCAACCCCGAAGTGACAATAATCGGGACCACTCCCGGTGATGACCATAGTTTGAGGAGTTCATGTATTCACTATGTGCTAATGTTTTGTTCCGGTACTCTACTAACAGGAGGCCTTAATATCCCTTAGTTTCCATTAGGACCCCGCTGCCACGGGAGGGTAGGACAAAAGATGTCATGCAAGTTCTTTTCCATAAGTACGTATGACTATATTCGGAATACATGCCTACATTACATTGATGAATTGGAGCTGGTTCTGTGTCACCCTATGTTATGAGTGTTACATGATGAACCGCATCCGGCATAATTCTCCATCACCGATCCAATGCCTACGAGCTTTTCATATATTGTTCTTCGCTCATTTACTTTTCTGTTGCTATTGTTACAATCACTACAAAATACCAAAAATATTACTTTTGCTACCGTTACCACTACTATCATATTACTTTGCTACTAAATACTTTGCTGCAGATATTAAGCTATACAGGTGTGGTTGAATTGACAACTCAACTGCTAATACTTGAGAATATTCTTTGGCTCCCCTTGTGTCGAATCAATAAATTTGGGTTGAATACTCTACCCTCGAAAACTGCTATGATCCCCTATACTTGTAGGTTACCAAGACTATTTTCCGGGCCGCTGTGGAGCATAGCTCTATTCTTTGAGTCACTTGGGATTTATATCTGCTGGTCATTATGAAGAACTTGAAAGACGCTAAGACAACAATTTATCCCTCAACTACGAGGGAGGTAAGGAACTGCCATCTAGCTCGCACTTGATTCACCTTCTGCTTTTGAGTAAGCTTATACACCTAAACCTCGCTTCGCTTATTCGCTCGATATGTCGATGTTATTGTTGATGCCACTCGCTATGCATGATACTTATGATGAAACTACTTCTATGCTTGATACTATCAGTGTTACTTGGAGAATTTCTTGATGAAGAAATTGCTAGGGTTAGAGAGAAAGAAATTATTGAAACTGATAATATTGTTGAAAGTGATGATGAAGACTCTCCTGTTATTCCTGAGGGTTTTGTTTTTGAAAAAGAAGTTGATTTAGCTATTTTAGTTTGCAAGAGGTTATTAGCTAAATGGAAGCAACAATCTCTTAATGCTAGAATGAAGCCTGACCCTGCTTTTGCTACTTCACCTATATGATCTCAAGAGGTTATTAGCTAAATGGAAGCAGCAACCTCTTAATGCTAGAATGAAGCCCTGACCTCTTTTGCTACTTCACCTATATGTGTTATCGTAAGGATTATGAATTCTCTGTTGATCCCGATATAATTACTTTGGTTGAATCTGATCCTTTTCATGGCTATGAATCTGAAACTGTTGGGGCACATCTTACTAAATTAAATGATATAGCCACCCTGTTCACTAATGATGAGAGAACTTGCTACCTTTATATCCTTAAAATATTTCTGTTCTCATTAAAGGGTGATGCTAAGATATGGTTTAATTCTCTTGATCCTGGTTGTGTGTGTAGTCCCCAGGATATGATTTATTACTTCTCTGCTAAATATTTCCCTGCTCATAAGAAACAAGCTGCTTTAAGGGACATATATAATTTTGTGCAAATTGAAGAAGAGAGTCTCCCACAAGCTTGGGGGAGGCTTCTCCGATTACTTAATGCTTTGTCTGATCATCCTCTTAAGAAAAATGAAATACTTGATATCTTTTATAATGGACTAACCGATGCTTCCAGAGATTACCTGGATAGTTGTGCTGGATCTGTTTTCAGGGAAAGAACACCGGATGAAGCTGAAATTCTATTGAATAATATGTTGACAAACGAAAATAATTGGACACCTCCTGAGCTAGCTCCTGAGCCAGTTCCTGAACCTATTCCTAAACCAACTCCGAAGAAGAGAGGTGTTCTATTTCTCAGTCCTGAAGATATGCAAGAGGCAAAGAAATCTATGAAAGAAAAGGGTATTAAAGCTGAAGATGTTAAGAATTTACCTCCTATTGAAGAAACACATGGTCTTAATTTACCGCCTGTTGAAGAAACTTGTGATCTTAATGAAGGAAATATGCCCTAGAGGCAATAATAAATTATTATTTATTTCCTCATATCATGATAAATGTTTATTATTCATGCTAGAATTGTATTAACCGGAAACATGATACATGTGTGAATACATAGACAAACATATAGTCACTAGTATGCCTCTACTTGACTAGCTCATTAATCAAAGATGGTTATGTTTCCTAACCATAGACATGTGTTGTTATTTGATTAATGGGATCACATCATTAGGAGAATGATGTGATTGACATGACCCATTCCGTTAGCCTAGCACTTGATCGCTTAGTATATTGCTATTGCTTTCTTCATGACTTATACATGTTCCTAGAACTATGAGATTATGCAACTCCTGCTATCGGAGGAACACTTTGGTGCTACCAAACGTCACAACGAATCGGGTGATTATAAAGGAGTACTACAGGTGTCTCCAAAGGTACATGTTGGGTTGGCGATTTTGAGATTAGGTTTTGTCACTCCGATTGTCTGGAGAGGTATTCTAGGCCTTCTCGGTAATACACATCACATAAGCCTTGCAAGCATTACAACTAATAAGTTAGTTGCGAGATGATGTATTACGGAACGAGTAAAGAGACTTGCCGGTAACGAGATTAAACTAGGTATTGATACCGACGATCAATCTCGCAAGTAACATACCGATGACAAAGGGAACAAACGATGTCGTTATGCGGTTCGACCGATAAAGATCTTCGAGAATATGTAGGAACCAATGTGGGCATCCAGGTTCCGCTATTGGTTATTGACCGAGAATAGTTCTAGGTCATGTCTACATAGTTCTCGAACCCGTAGGGTCCGCACGCTTAACGCTACGATGACAGTTTTATTATGAGTTTACAAGTTTTGATGTACCAAGTTTGTTCGAGTCCCGATGTGATCACGACATGACGAGGAGCCTCAAATGGTCGAGACATAAAGATTGATATATTGAAGCCTATATTTGATATCGGAATGGTTCCGGTGAAATCGGATTTTACCGAACACCGGGGTTACTGAACCTCCCGGGGATAATGGGCCTTAGTGGGCCATGAGGGAAAAGAGGAGGGCCGCCAGGGCAGGCCGCCGCCTCCTCCCCCTAGTCCGAATAGGACAGGAGAGGGGGCGCGCCCTTCCTCTTTCCCCTCCCCTTTCCTTCTCCAACAAGGCAGAGGGGAGTCCTACTCCTGGGAGTAGGACTCTCCAGCGCACCCCTTTAGGGCCGGCCGCACCTCCCTCCCTCCTTTATATACGGGGCAGGGAGCACCCCAGACACACAAGTTGATCTTCGTGATCGCTCTTAGCTGCAGTGCGGTGCCCCTCCACCATATTCCACCTCGGTCATATCGTCGCGAGTTTAGGCGAAGCCTCGCGCCGTAGAGCATCATCATCGCCACCATGCCGTCGCGTCGACGGAACTCATCCCCGACACTTTGCCGGATCGGAGTTCGGGATCGCCATCGAGCTGAACGTGTGCTGAACTCGGAGGTGCCGTGACGCTCGGTACTTGGATCGGTCGGATCGTGAAGACGCACGACTACATCAACCGCTTGTCATAACGCCTCGCTTACGGCCCACGAGGGTACGTGGACAATACTCTCCCTCTCGCTGCTATGCCATCACCATGATCTTGCGTGTGCGTAGGAAATTTTTGAAATTACTACGCTCCCCAACAAAGGGCATCCGAGCCTGGTTTTATGCGCGTTGATGTTATATGCACGAGTAGAACACAAGTGAGTTGTGGGCGATATAAGTCATACCGCTTACCAAAGATGTCATACTTTGGTTCAGCGGTATTGTGAGATGAAGCGCCCGGACCGACATTACGCAGACGCTTACGCGAGACTGGTTTCACCACCGCGAGCACTCGCTGCTTAAAGGTGACCGGCGGTGTCTGCTCTCTCACTTTAGTTGAACTGAGTGTGGCTACGCCCGTCCTTGCAAAGGTTAAAACAACACCAACTTGACAAACTATCGCTGTGGTTTTGATGCGAGGTAAGAACGGTTCTTGCTCGCCCATAGCAGCCACGTAAAACTTGCAACAACAAAGTGGAGGACGCCTAACTTGTTTTTGCAGGCATGTTGTGATGTGATATGGTCAAGACGTGATGCTATATTTTATTGTATGAGATGATCATGTTTTGTAACCGAAGTTATCGGCAATCGGCAGGAGCCATATGGTTGTCGCTTATTGTATGAAATGCAAAGCTATGTAATTGCTTTACTTTATCACTAAGCGGTAGCGATAGTCGAGAAGCAATAGTTGGCGAGACGACAACGATGCTACGATGGAGATCAAGGTGTCGCTACGGTGACGATGGTGATCATGACGGTGCTTCGAGATGGAGATCACAAGCACAAGATGATGATGGCCATATCATATCACTTATATTGATTGCATGTGATGTTTATCCTTTATGCATCTTATCTTGCTTTGATTGACGGTAGCATTTTAAGATGATCTCTCAATAAAATTATCAAGACGTGTTCTCCCGAGTATGCACCATTGCCAAAGTTCGTCGTGCCTGCACACCACGTGATGATCGGGTGTGATAAGCTCTACGTCCATCTACAACGGGTGCAAGCCAGTTTTGCACACGCAGAATACTCAGTTAAACTTGACGAGCCTAGCATATGCAGATATGGCCTCGAACACGGAGACCAAAAGGTCGAGCGTGAATCATATAGTAGATATGATCAACATAGTGATGTTCACCATTGAAAACTACTCCATCTCACGTGATGATCGGTTATGGTTTAGTTGATTTGATCACGTAATCACTTAGATGACTAGAGAGATGTCTATCTAAGTGGGAGTTCTTAAGTAATATGATTAATTGAACTTAAATTTATCATGAACTTAGTACCGATAGTATTTTGCTTGTCTATGTTTACTGTAGATAGATGGCTCGTGCCGTTGTTCCGTTGAATTTTAATGCGCTCCTTGAGAAAGCAAAGTTGAAAGATGATGGTAGCAATTACACGGATCGGGTCCGAATTTGAGGATTATCCTCATTGCTGCATGTAAGAATTACATCCTCGAAGCACCGCCGGGTGCCGTGCCCGCATAGAGCAACGCCGTGGTTGTGAACGTCCGCGGCAAGCAAAGCTGATGACTACTCTATAGTTCAAGGTGCTATGCTTTACGGCTTAGAACCGGTCTTCAACGACATTTTGAACGCTATGGAGCATATGAGATGTTCCAAGAGTTGAAGTTAATATTTCAAGCAAATGCCCGGATTGAGAGATATGAAGTCTCCAATAAGTTCTATAGCTGCAAGATGGAGGAGAATAGTTCACAAGGAGCATATACTCAAAATGTCCGGGTATAATAATCACTTGATTCAACCGGGAGTTAATCTTCCTGATGATAGTGTCATTGATGAATTCTCCAATCATCGCCACCAAGCTACAAGAGCTTCGTGATGAACTATAATATGCAAGGGATGAACAAAACAATTCCCGAGCTCTTCGCAATGCTAAAAGCCGCGGAGGTAGAAATCAAGAAGGAGCATCAAGTGTTGATGGTCAACAAGACCACTAGTTTCAAGAAAAGGGCAAAGGAAGAAGAAGGAACTTCAAAAGAACAGCAAGAAAGTTGTTGCTCAAGAGAAGAAACCCAAGTCTCGACCTAAGCCTAAAACTGAGTGTTTCTACCGCAAGCAAACCGGTCACCGAAGCGGAACTGCCCCAAGTATTTGGCGGATAAGAAGGATGGCAAGGTGAACAAAGGTATATGTGATATACATGTTATTGATGTGTACCTTACTAGGCTCATAGTAGCACCGGTATTTGATACTGGTTCTGCTAAATATTTGCAACTCAAAACAGGACTACGGAATAAGCGAGCACCGCAAAGGACAAGGTGATGGCGCGCTGGGAAACGGTTCCAAAGTCGATGTGATCGCGGTGGCACGCTACCTCTACATCTACCTTCGGGATTAGTTTTAGACCTAAATAATTGTTATTTGGTGCCGCCGCTGAGCATGAACATTATATCTGGATCTTGTTTGATGCGAGACGGTTATTCATTTAAATCGAGAATAATGGTTGTTCTATTTATATGAGTAATATCTTTTATGGTCATGCACCCTTGAAGAGTGGTCTATTTTATTAAATCTCGATAGTAGTAATACATATTCATAATGTCGGCCAAAAGATGCAGAGTTAATAATGATAGTGCAACTTATTTGTGGCACCGCCGCTTAGGTCATATCGGTAAAGCGCATGAAGAAACTCCATACCGATGGACTTTTGGAATCACTTGATTATGAATCACTTGGTACTTATGTAACCGTGCCTCATAGGCAAGATGACTAAAACACCGCTCTTCGGTTCTATGGAGAGAGCAACAGATTTGTTGGAAATCATACATACGTATGTATGTGGTCCGATGAATGTTGAAGCTCATGGCGATATCGTTATTTTCTCACCTTCACAGATGATTTAAGCAGATATGGGTATATCTTCTTAATGAAGCATAAATCTGAAACATTTGAAAAGTTCAAAGAATTTCAGAGTGAAGTTGAAAATCATCGTAACAAGAAAATAAAATTTCTACGATCTGATCGTGGAGGAGAATATTTGAGTTACGAGTTTGGTCTACATTTGAAAAATTGCGAATAGTTTCGCAACTAACGCCACCGAACACCACAACAGAATGGTGTGTCCGAACGTCGAATCGTGATTTTACTAGATATGGTGCGATCTATGATGTCTCTTAACGATTTACCGCTATCGCTTTTGGGGTTATGCTTTAGATTCGGCCGCATTCACGCTAAATAGGGCACCATCAAAACTGCTAAGACGACTCCTTATGAACTATGGTTTGGCAAGAAACCAAAGTTGTCGCTTCTGAAAGTTTGGGGCTGCGATGTTTATGTGAAAAACTTCAACCCGATAAGCTTGAACCCAAATCGAAAAATGTGTCTTCATAGGATACCCAAAGGAAACAGTTGGGTACACCTTCTATCACAGATTCAAGGCAAGACATTCGCTGTTAAGAATGGATCCTTTCTAGAGAAGGAGTTTCTCTCGAAAGAAGTGAGGGAGAAAAGTAGAACTTGATGAGGTAACAATACCAGCTCCCTTATTGGAAAATGGTTCATCACAGTAAATCGGTTCCCGTGATACCTACACCAATTAGTGAGGAAGTTAATGATGATGATCATGAAACTTCGATCAAGTTTCTACCGAACTCACGAGGTCAACTAGAGTAAGATCCGCACTGAGTGGTACGGTAATCCTATTCGAAGTCATGTTACTTGACCATGGTGAACCTACAAACTATGAAGAAGCGATGGTGAGCCCAGATTCGCAAAATGGCTGGAAGCCATGAAATCTGAGATGGGATCCATGTATGAGAACAAAGTATGGATTTTGGTTGACTTGCCCGATGATCGGCAAGCCATTGAGAATAAATGGATCTTTAAGAAGAAGACCGACGCGATGGTAATGTAATCGTTTATAAAGCTCGACTTGTTGCGAAAGGTTTTCGACAAGTTCAAGGGTTGACTACGATGAGACTTTCTCACCAGAAGCGATGCTTAAGTCTGTCTGAATCATGTTAGCAATTGCTGCATTTTATGATTATGAAATTTGGCAAATGGATGTAAAACTGCATTCTTGAATGGATTTCTAGAAGAAGAGTTGTATATGATGCAACCGAAGGTTTTGTTGATCCAAAAGGTGCTAACAAAGTGTGCAAGCTCCAATGATCAATTTATGGTCCGTGCAAGCCTCTCGAGTTAGAATAAATGCTTTGATAGTGTGATCAAAGCATATGGTTTTTATGCACTTTTGGAGAAGCCTCAGATTTACAAGAAAGTGAGTGGGAGCTCAGAGCATTTCGATATTATATGTGGACGACCTATTATTAATTGGAAATGATATAGAATTTCTGATAGCATAAAAGGATACTTGAATAAAAGTTTTTCAATGAAAGACCTCGTGAAGCTGCTTATATATTGGGCATCAAGATCTATAGAGATAGATCAAGACGCTTAATTGACTTTCACAAAGCACATACCTTGATAAAGTTTTGAAAAAGTTCAAAATGGATCGAGTGCAAAGAAAGGTTTTTACCAGACATAAGGTGTGAAATTGAGTCGACTCAATGCCCACCACAAAGCAGAAGATAGAGAGAAAATGAAAGATGTTCCTATGCTTCAGCCATAGGCTCTATCATGTATGCAATGCTGTGTACCAGACCGATGTATGCTTAGCAATAAGCTTGGCAGAAGGTACCAAAGTAATCCAGAGTGGATCATCGACAGCGTCAAAAACATCCCGAAATACCGAAAAGGACTAAGGATATGTTTCTCGATATGGAGGTGACAAAGAGCTAGTCGTAAATGGTTACGCCGATGCAAGTTTTGATACCGATCCGGACGATTCTAAATCGCAAACCGGATACGTGTTTTATTAAACGGTGGAGCCGCTGCTTGGTGCAGTTCTAAACAAAGCGCCGTATGGGATCTACATGTGAAGCGGAGTACATAGCTGCTTCGAAGCAAAGAAATGAAGGAGTCTGATGAAATAGTTCATTTCCGATCTAGGTGTCATACCTAGTGCATCGACCAATGAAGATCTTCCGTGATAATATCGTGCAATTGCCTTGGCAAAGGAATCCAGATTTCACAAGAGGACCAAGCATATCAAGAGACGCCTCAATTCCATTCGAGACCAAGTCCAAGTGGGAGACATGGAGATTTGCAAGATACATACGGATCTGAATATTGCGCATCAGCTGACTAAGCCTCTTCCTCGAGCAAAACATGATCAGCACCAAGACTCCATGGTGTTAGAATGATTACCGTAATCTAGATTATTGACTCTAGTGCAAGTGGGAGACTCAAGGAAATATGCCCTAGAGGCAATAATAAATTATTATTTATTTCCTCATATCATGATAAATGTTTATTATTCATGCTAGAATTGTATTAACCTAAACATGATACATGTGTGAATACATAGACAAACATATAGTCACTAGTATGCCTCTACTTGACTAGCTCATTAATCAAAGATGGTTATGTTTCCTAACCATAGACATGTGTTGTTATTTGATTAATGGGATCACATCATTAGGAGAATGATGTGATTGACATGACCCATTCCGTTAGCCTAGCACTTGATCGCTTAGTATATTGCTATTGCTTTCTTCATGACTTATACATGTTCCGTAACTATGAGATTATGCAACTCCTGCTTATCGGAGGAACACTTTGGTGCTACCAAACGTCACAACGAATCGGGTGATTATAAAGGAGTACTACAGGTGTCTCCAAAGGTACATGTTGGGTTGGCGATTTTGAGATTAGGTTTTGTCACTCCGATTGCTCGGAGAGGTATTCTAGGCCTTCTCGGTAATACACATCACATAAGCCTTGTAAGCATTACAACTAATAAGTTAGTTGTAGATGATGTATTACTTAACGAGTAAAGAGACTTGCCGTAAACGAGATTAAACTAGGTATTGATACCGACGATCAATCTCGCAAGTAACATACCGATGACAAAGGGAACAAACGATGTCGTTATGCGGTTTGACCGATAAAGATCTTCAGAGAATATGTAGGAACCAATGTGGGCATCCAGGTTCCGCTATTGGTTATTGACCGAGAATAGTTCTAGGTCATGTCTACATAGTTCTCGAACCCGTAGGGTCCGCACGCTTAACGCTACGATGACAGCTTTTATTATGACTTTACAAGTTTTGATGTACCAAGTTTGTTCGAGTCCCGATGTGATCACGACATGACGAGGAGTCTCAAATGGTCGAGACATAAAGATTGATATATTGGAAGCCTATATTTGATATCGGAATGGTTCCGTGAAATCGAGATTTTAGCGAACACCGGGGTTAGCGGAACCTCCCGGGGATAATGGGCCTTAGTGGGCCATGAGGGAAAAGAGGAGGGCCGCCAGCAGGCCGCGGCCTCCTCCCCTAGTCCTAATAGGACAGGAGAGGGGGCGCGCTCTTCCTCTTTCCCCTCCCCTTTCCTTCTCCAACAAGGCAGAGGGGGAGTCCTACTCCCGGGGAGTAGGACTCTCCAGCGCACCCCTTTAGGGCCGGCCGCACCTCCCTCCCTCCTTTATATACGGGGCAGGGAGCACCCCAGACACACAAGTTGATCTTCGTGATCGCCTTAGCCGTGCAGCGGTGCCCCTCCACCATATTCCACCTCGGTCATATCGTCATGAGTTTAGGCGAAGCCTCGCGCCGGTAGAGCATCATCATCGCCACCACGCCGTCAGGTCGACGGAACTCATCCCCGACACTTTGCTGGATCGAGTCCGGGATCGCCATCGAGCTGAACGTGTGCTGAACTCGGAGGTGCCGTGACGCTCGGTACTTGGATCGGTCGGATCGTGAAGACGACGACTACATCAACCGCGTTGTCATAACGCTCCGCTTACGGTTCACGAGGGTACGTGGACAATACTCTCCCTCTCGCTGCTATGCCATCACCATGATCTTGCGTAAAGGAGGAATTTTTTGAAATTACTACGTTCCCCAACACTTAATCCTCCACCTATTGAAGAAACTCACGGTCTTGATAACCCGACACAGGTAGTAAAGGTAAATTCTCTCTATAGATTTGATGAAGGTGATATTCCTCACTATAAGTCTGCTAGACAATGCTTAGAAGAGTTTGATAATTTTATTGTTAAACAAGAAAACTTCAATGCTTATTTTGGGAGACAATTAAAACAAAATGCTTATGTGATTGAGCACTTGGGCGATTATATGTCTAGAGTTAAGGGTGAACTTAAGCTCATTAATAAACATGCTTCTATGGTTACCACTCAAGTAGAACAAGTACTGAAGGCTCAAAATGATTTGCTCAATGAATTGAATAGTAAGAAAAATGATTATGCTATTAGAGTGGCTACTAGAACTGGTAGAATGACTCAGGAACCTTTGTATCCTGAAGGCCACCCTAGGAGAATTGATCAAGATTCTAAGAGAAATAATATTGATGCACCTAGTCCTTCTAAAAAGAAGAAAAAGAAAAATGATAGGACTTTGCATGCTTCTAGTGAACCTGTTGCTGAAACACCTGAGAATCCAAATGATATTTCTATCTCTGATGCTGAAACACAATCTGGTAATGAACATGAACCTAGTGACAATGTTAATGATGATGTTCGTGATGAAGCTCTACCTAGCAATGATAATGATGTAGAAATTGAGCCTGTTGTTGATCTTGATAACCCACAATCAAAGAATCAACGTTGTGATAAGAGAGACTTTGTTGCTAGGAAACATGGTAAAGAAAGGGAGCCATGGGTTAAGAAACCCATGCCTTTTCCTCCAAAACCATCCAAGAAAAAGGACGATGAGGATTTTGAGCGCTTTCCTGATATGATTAGACCTATCTTTTTGCGTATGCGATTAAATGATATGCTCAAAATGAATCCTTACGCTAAGTATATGAATGATATCGTCACTAATAAAAGAAAGATATCGGAAGGTGAAATTTCCACCATGCTTGCTAATTATACTTTTAAGGGTGGAATACCAAAGAAACTTGGAGATCCAGAGTACCCAATATACCATGCTCCATTAAAAGAAACTATGTTAAAACCGCTTTATGTGATCTTGGAGCCGTGTTAGTGTTATGCCTCTCTTTATATCGAGACTTGATTTGAATAAGTTGACACCTACTGAAATATCTTTGCAAATGGCTGATAAATCAACTGCTATACCTTGCCGGTATTTGTGAGGATGTGCCTGCTGGTTGCAAACGCTACTATTTTAACGAACTTTGTTATTCTTGATATTCCCGAGGACTATAGTATGTCTATTATTCTTGGAAGACCCTTTTGAATACTGCAGGGCTGTTATTGATTGCAACAAAGGCAATGTCACTTTTCATGTTAATGGAAATGAGCATACGGTACACTTTCCGAGGAAACAACCTCAAGTCCACAAGATCAATTCTATTGGAAAAATTCCATCGATTATTTTTGAGGTTTTGAATTTCCTTCCTACTGCAAGAAGAAATATGATATTCTTATTATTGGGGATGTGCATATCCCCGCTGAGGTAACATAGTGTTATTCAAATTTCTCCTGCTCCATGTTATTCGAATGAGTTTGTTAACAAGACTTGATCAACCTTGTTAGTGGATTCCTTTTGATGAGCATGAGATGGATGAAACTAGAAGGCACAACCTTCTGTACCCTCCTTTTACTTTCTGTTATTTAGTTGAAATAAATAAAAAATATTATTTTCTGTCTGTTTTCTGATTTATCCATGCAATATAAAAATACCCCAAAAATAAAAGTTCTCCAAATGCCCTGAAAATGGAATATGATTTTTTCTAGAATTTTTGAGAATATCTGGCGCTGAGAACACAGCAGGAGGGGCAAGCACCTGGCCACGAGGGTGGAGGGTGCGCCCTACCCCCCTGGGCGCGCCCCCTGCCTCGTGGGCCCATGGTGGCTCCCCTCCACTTATTCTTGCACCCACACACTTCTTCTTCCTCCCAAAAAAATCACCATCCAGCTCAAGCACGAGTTCTAGCTCATTTTGCTGCGATTTTCGATCTCCTTGCTCAAAGCACCTCTCACAAAACTGCTTGGGGGGATTGTTCCTTGGTATGTCAGTCCTCCATTGGTCCAATTAGTTTTTGTTCTAGTGCTTTATTCATTGCAAATTTGTGCTGCCTAGGTGACCATATTCTTGAGCTTGCATGTCAAATTTATATGGTTCCAAGTAGTTCTAATGCATGATATAGGCTCTAGGCACTTGTAGGAGTAGTTGCTATCAATTTTGTTGAGCTTGGTTCACTTTTATTTGAAGTTACTAAAATTTCAGAATTTTTAGAAAATAATGAAGAGATTTTGAGGGGCTCATCGAGTCAAGCTCAAGGAAATGCAAAGTGAAGAAGCACAGAGGCCCAAATATAATTTGCCTCAAGATCATGGAGGTCCGCCGTGTGAATGGCCTTCCAATGATTTCTTGAGAGAAGTCGGATTTATGATGATTTTATTGGCTGAGAATGCAGGCCTCACCGATTTCCTCCGCGACCAACGCAATCAAGATTCTTACTCACCAATACTTTTGTGCAAAACTTCTACTATTATCCTAAGGAATCACCTCCTTCGGTAGAGTTTCATTTATATGATGTTGTTAAGAAGATGCCACTAGATGAATTTTGCAAGGTTTGCAAAATACCTTTGGAGGGTAGTTTAGAGGAACCACATCGTAAAGATGTGGACGGGTTTATTGATACTATTACTGTGGGGGAAACTAGGAAGGTTTCCGATGCAAGGATCACTAGCATACATTTTCCTGTTTTACGCTACTTTGCCATATTTGCTAGTCGTTGCTTAATTGGTTGCGGAAACTGTGGAAACCTTAGTGTTCCTGATATTATCATTGTGTTCCATGGTTTATTCTGCGATAACACTGTTAGTATGGGCGGTATTATTGCTAAACGGTTAAGTTTGAACCGTACAAAGGGCCCATCTTTGGAGGTATTTATACTTCATGCCTTGCTGCACATTATAATATATCTATTAGGCGTTATGAAAAAGAAGCAAAATTGTTGACCACTGCTTATTTAGATTATAAGAGTATGGTAGCGCATGACTTTATTGTTAAGAATAGGGAAGGAGCGCTTAAATACAAATTGTTTTTTGATAAACATCACCCTGAGACTATTACCTTGCCTGCTCCCTCCTTGTTTAATTTATCTGAAGGTCCAGATCTCGCCCGCTGGCGGCCATTCACGCCACCGAACCCTACACCAGCCACGGAGCCGAACCACAATTTGAACCTCCACGACAGCCTAACTACCAAGGATCCGGATATGATTGCCAACCAAAGGCAGTGTAATCTTCTTCATCTCAAGATGACCCCGCCACAACTATGGATATCCGCCAGCCATCCGTGGTAATAAACCAACTTAGGCCAAAAGCCTAAGCTTGGGGAGTACGATTTCCCACCGACATTACATTTATGTTCACACACTCATTGCTAGTTGTCGGTGCTCATACTCTTTCACCGTAATATCCATGTTAGTTTATTTTCTTTTTCTTGCTTTTTCTTGTGTGTTTGATAAACCTTAAGAAAAACCAAAAAAATTAGTGTAGCTTTTAGTTAGTTTACTTTTCTTGTCTGTAGTAGTAATAATTAAAAAGAAACCCAAAAGATTTCCTGCTCTTCCTTTTGCTTGTTGGGAGCTTTCTCGTAAATAGTTTTATTTCTTTTCTTTTCTTTGGGGGTCGATAGGAGAAGACCATAATTAAATTGTTGAAGTGGCTCTTTTATGCTCTATTGTTGATTTAACCAAGAGCCCATATTGCCTTGTCTTCTCCTGCTTATTGAATGCTCGCAGATTCCAAATTAGTCCAATGCACGGCACTCTTATTATTTTCACATCGCTCGATCGCAAGTGAAAGGCAATTATGATGATATATGATGGACTGACTAAGATGAGAGAAGCTGGTATGAACTCGTCCTCTCTTGTTTTTGTAAATATGGTGAGTTCATCGTTCCTGATTCAGCCTATTATGAATAAACAGCCTATTATGAATAAACATGTTTGCAATGACAATTAGAGATCATAGGTGCTTATGCCATACTTGATTAGCTATGAGTTATAATGATTTACCTTATGTACAACATGCTATTAAAATGGTTGTGATGTGGTATAGTGGGTGGTATCCTCCTTGAATGATTTAAGTGACTGACTTGGCACATGTTCACACATGTAGTTGAAACAAATCAACATAGCCTTCACGATATTTATGTTCATGGTGGATTATATCCTACTCATGCTTGTACTCAATGTCTATTAATTTTAATGCATGTTCATGACTGTTGTCGCCTCTAGTTGGTCGCCTCCTGCCTTTTGCTAGCCTTCACTTGTACTAAGAGGGAATACTGCTTGTGCATCCAATCCCTTAAACCCCAAAGTTATTCCATATGAGTCCACCATACCTTCCTATATGTATCTACCGCCGCTCCAAGTAAATTTGTATGTGCCAAACTCTAAACCTTCAAATGAAATTATGTTTTGTATGCTCGAATAGCTCATGTATCAACTAGGGTTGTCCGTATCTTCCATGCTAGGCGGGTTATTCTCAAGAGGAGTGGACTCCGCCTCACTCACGAGAAAATGGCTGGTCACCGGATGCCCATCCCATGCTTTATGCAAACTAAATCAAAATAATTGCAAACAAAACTCCCCCTGGGATTGTTGCTAGTTGGAGGCACTCGTTGTTTCGAGCAAGCCATGGATTGATGCTTGTTGGTGGAGGGGGAGTATAAACTTTACCATTCTGTTTGGGAACCGCCTATAATGTGTGTAGCATGGAAGATATCGCCATCTCTAGGTTGTTATGTTGACAATGAAAGTATGTCGCTCAAAATATTATTTATCTCTATTTCAAAACCGAGCTCGCACCTCTATAAATCCTCGCCTCTCTCGCAAGGGCCTATCTATTTAATTTTATGTTGAGTCATCACCTCTTATTAAAAAGCACTAGTCGGAGAGCGCCATCGTCATTTGCATCCATTACTATTAATTTATATTGGGTATGACTATGACTGGATCTCTTTACCATGAATTACAATGTCTAGTCAGTCCCGATCTTTAAAGGTGCTCCGATTTATGTTTTATGGTCTCGAGAAAGGGCTAGCGAGATAGCATCCTGTTATATCATATCATGATTGTTTGAGAAAGTGTTGTCATCCGAGATTTATTATTATTGCTCGCTAGTTGATTATGCCATTGATATGAGTAAACATGAGACCTAAGAGTTATTGTGAATGTGGTTAGTCATAATCTTTGCTGAAAACTTGAATGTTGGTTTACATATTTACAACAACAAGAGCAAACAGAGTTTGTAAAAGTTTTTCTTTATCACTTTTAGTTTATCAACTGAATTGCTTGAGGACAAGCAAAGGTTTAAGCTTGGGGGAGTTGATACGTCTCCGTCGTATATACTTTTCCAAACACTTTTGCCCTTGTTTTGGACTCTAACTTGCATGATTTGAATGGAACTAACCCAGACTGATGCTGTTTTCAACAGACTTTCCATGGTGTTATTTATGTGCAGAAACAAAAGTTATCGGAGTGACCTGAAACTCCACGGAACATCTATTTGGAAAATAAGAAAAATATCGGAAGAAAAATCCATGTCAGGGGGCCCACACCCTGTCCACGAGGGTGGAGGGTGTGCTCGCCTCTAGGGCGCCTTTCACCTCGTGGGCGCCTGACGCCCACCGACCTCAACTCCAACTCCATATATTCACTTTCGGGAGAAAAAATCAAGAAAAAGGATTCATTATGCTTTACGACACGGAGCCGCCGCCAAGCCCTAAAACCTCTCGGAGGGCTGATCTCGAGTCCGCTTGGGGCTCCAGAGAGGGGATTCATCGCCGCCATCATCAACCATCCTCCATCACCAATTTCATGATGCTCACCGCCGTGCATGAGTAATTCCATCGTAGGCTTGCTGGACGGTGATGGGTTGGATGAGATCTATCATGTAATCGAGTTAGTTTTGTTAGGGTTTGATCCCTAGTATCCACTGTGTTCTGAGATTGATGTTGCTTTGACTTTGCTATGCTTAATGCTTGTCTCTAGGGCCTGAGTGCCATGATTTCAGATCTAAACCTATTATGTTTTCATGAATATATGTGAGTTCTTGATCCTATCTTGCAAGTCTATAGTCACCTACTATGTGTTATGATCCGGCAACCTCAAGTGACAATAATCGGGACCACTCCTGTGATGACCATAGTTTGAGGAGTTCATGTATTCACTATGTGCTAATGCTATGTTCTGGTACTCTATTAAAAGGAGGCCTTAATATCCCTTAGTTTCCATTAGGACCCCGCTGCCACGGGAGGGTAGGACAAAAGATGTCATGCAAGATCTTTTCCATAAGCACGTATGACTATATTCGGAATACATGCCTACATTACATTGATGAATTGGAGCTAATTTTGTGTCACCCTATGTTATGAGTGTTACATGATGAACCGCATCCGACATAATTCTCCATCACCGATCCAATGCCTACGAGCTTTTCATATATTGTTCTTCGCTTATTTACTTTTCTGTTGCTATTGTTACAATCACTACAAAATACCAAAAATATTACTTTTGCTACCGTTACCACTACTATCATATTACTTTGCTACTAAATACTTTGCTGCAGATATTAAGCTATCCAGGTGTGGTTGAATTGACAACTCAACTGCTAATACTTGAGAATATTCTTTGGCTCCCTTGTGTCGAATCAATAAAGTTGAATTGTCTACCTCGAAAACTGCTATGCATCCCCTATACTTGTGGGTTATCATGTATCACCTGAATCGTAATTCCCATGGTGTCATCTTCTTCTTCGCCCTCAACGCCCTCTAACGTTGGCTTCTTCTTGATTAACTCTTGTATGTCCACAAAGACGACGCATAATCTTTTCGCCGGCCATTGACGTGATGGTTCTCAAAGATATTAGGAACATCTGTGTTATCTTGTACATCAGAGAAGTGTAAGCATCATCTTGTTGTGCAACTTCATTAAACTAATTCTCTCGCTAAAACCTTTGCAATACTCTCCACCATCGCTACATGCAAATGTGTCTTCCAAGAAAAAATATGTGTTGCTTGATTTGCCAAAATAAAAGGCTCGTTGGTCCGTACGCGCTTTGACATTGATGGATTTGAAATAATCATCGCTCGGGTTTTGCGATCCTCGAAAACATGTTATACCAACGACAAAGACAATGTAACCACACACCGATGATCCTCAAACTAGAGATATACTACAACCGAACAATGTCTGTTATGTTAGCATACATTTCAGCTTGTCTCTTTGTCATACGATCCATGCTCATGATGGCACTATTTTGTGTCTTCCGCCTTCGCCTCGCGTAAGGGTGTTGTAGCGCACATCTCCAACAAGGCAAGATTCATAATGTCTTACCCGAGTATCGTGACCAATTGCTAGTGAGTAAAGGGCCTCATCAACTGCCTGCCCATCCTCCCGATCTTCTTAACCTATGGTTAGAAAATAGACAAGCTGATCATCTTATGTACTCAATATATTAAAAACTCGACAAAGGTAATTCAAAAGCTTACATGGCTTTGAACCATTTCGCAAATCCTGCCATAACCAGTTTGTCAATGTTTCTTGGATTTTGCGGCAAGAATTCCTTTTGTAGATGCCGCACAACATAGTGATCGCACAAACATCTAAATATATAAGAATGTGCTGCAAGTTTAGTAGATTACGATGTATAAGCTGCAGATTAGCACTTACTTGATATAAGGTAGTATCTCGTGACGCTTATTCAACACATACCAAACCATTTTGTCCAAATCTTTAGGTTTGTCCTCTTGTCGACTCTTCCCCGTAATCTCTAATGTAATAATCGAAAACATTGAGCCCGGATTGTCTTCATCCACCTCTTTGCTAAGCTGATCACCGTTTCAATGTATTTTGGGCAGAATGTCAATGCTTCAGAGCAATGTAAGCCTCGCAATGGAACCCTCGGTCTAGTGTCGGGACCCCGATCCTAAGTCACACCGATCTAGCATGTAACACATCATATCACTTTGCGGCCTCACGACGGTATTCCCACGGTGTCGCCTTACCATAGCCCGGGACCGCTTGGCGCTTTTGGCTCACGATATGATAGTGTCGCTAGCATCCATATGACAGAGAACCCGGCCGACATGACTAGTCGTGGAACCCAAAGTGGCACTAACCTATGGGGACAGTATACATGAATCAACATCAAGCATGTCGGTCAAAGCCAGCTGGCGAATCCGGCTGTAGCATCGGGCTATCAGGACTCGGAACCCCGGCTGTAGCAGGCTAGGCAGGACTCCGATGTCACCACGTGACATTTCCGGCGATGTATACGTGAACGGCGTGAATCACATGTCGCCACCAAGTGTTCCGAGCAAGAGGTGGGCTAGCAGTGACTCCCAGAACCGGTCAGAAGCGGACTACCATGGCTCGTGGAAGCACTAGACTACATTTCCCATAAGAGAGGCTACCAAGGATAGACAACTAGGTTGTCGGATCCCACACATAGCAATACACGCTACACGACGCGATAACATGCAAGTATGTGTTGTACAACATGGCATCACAACATAACGCAAACTCATATAGATAAAGGCTCGTAAGAGCCACATAGCATTTAATACAAACAGGGTCACATGACCCATCATTCGTGAGCATTCAAACAACAAGCGGAAGCATTACATGTCCGAGTACGCATAACTACAAAAGAAAAGGCCGAGAAGCCTGACTATCTACAAGACCCTCCTAAGGGTACAAGATCGTGAATCGAGGTAACAAGCTACTCGTCAAGTCCAAGCGAACTACTAGTGAGACAGATGTCTCATCTGCAAAACATAAATAAAGCAAACGTGAGTGCAAAGGTACTCAGCAAGACTTACATCAGATCCTAACATACATGCATTTGTATCAAGAGGGTAATGTGGAGTTTAGTTGCAGCAAGCCAGATTTGACTATGTGGCTATCCTATTCTACGACTACCAGAACTTCTTTGAGGTGATATGGCGCACACGAGTCCACTAGTCACCACACAATACACTACTATGGATTCATTCCCGTCTCCATACGAGAAGGCCATCCATAGCACTCACACTTGTCTTGAGCATTTTATAGTATCCACTTCAAGTTGTCTATGTACCACGAAGCATCCAAGAAGTCCATAACCGAGGACACGGCTATTCAATAGATCATGATAACCCCGCAGGGTGTACTTCTTCACACACGCCTCGCCACTTACCGCCATATACACGCTATGTATCTCGGCAACCTTCAAGCGGAAGCCTCGGCGAGGGTGTCGGCCACGACCGACTAACCACACAAGACTCTAGCCCAGTTTATCGCCTATTCGGTTCCATCCGCAAGGAGATCCGGCAGGTGTCGCCACGGCCCCAAACGATGTGTGCAAGGTTCCCGAGCCCACCATCCGGTGCCACTGCACACCAGCCACGGTGCCTAGTCTGTCCCAAGCCCACGCCCGGGTGCCACTTGGTAGAAAAATAGCACTACCTACAAACACTAGAAACTAGTTGCACTCTCGGACAGAGATCAAGTTGGTTAATAAGTCGAGAGGGCACTTAAGCATTCCAATGTGTGGTAGTAGCTAGTCATTGGACAACATACACAGAACTCAAGGCTTAAGGACGGTCCCTGAGACAACCCACCATGTACTCCTACATGGCCTCTCACCGCTACCTTTACCAAATCATGTTCACACACTTCACTCTCAAAGATCGAACATATCAGAACACTCCAATTCATTCCCAATGAATCGACCTGACTCAACTCTAAGCAATAGCAGCATAGCATGGTAGGAACACAACATGGCTCAATCAACTCCTACACATGCTAGTGGGTTTCAACTATTTATCGTGGCAACGACAGTCATGCAGAGGAATGGGTTCAACTACCGCAGCACAAAGTAGCAGATGAATCGTTGTTGTCCTAATGCAATAACCGAGAGCAGGAGCGAGAGAGTAGGATTATATCGAATGAACAAGGGGTTTGCTTGCTCGGTAAATCAACAAGGGGGCACCGCTTCACGCATGTGTACTCTCGAGCACTCTCCGAGCTGGACCTATCGAGAAGGAATGGTGCCAACAATCAATACACAAGCATATGCAACAATATGATGCATGAACATGGCATGTAGATGTGATGTGTTTGGGCTAATGCAACTAGTATTCAGTTTGAAGAGGTCCATTTGAACCAAGAATTTAAATGCAACTCCAAATTAAGCTCTTATATATGCCATTATAGTGTTTCACTTATACAGCAGGTATAACTTGGTTTTTCATGCATGAAACTGGTACAGATGGATAGATTGCATTTTTCTGATAATTTTCATATATAAATTATTTCAACTGAGCTATGGTTGAATTTATATGAATTTTGAGTTTTGAACATTTTCTGAATTTCCTGTCTAGAAATAATTCCAAAATGAATAGCTGCGCCAAGATTAAGGCCAAGAAGTCAACGGCGCTGACCAGGTCAAATCTGACGGTGGGGGCCACATGTCGTTGTCTCAGCTTGTTGGGGAACGAGCAGAAATTCAAAATTTTCCTACGTGTCACCAAGATCTATCTATGGAGAAACTAGCAACGAGGGAAGGAGAGTGCATCTACATACCCTTGTAGATCGCTAAGCGGAAGCGCTCAAGTGAACGGGTTGATGGAGTCGCATTGCCGTGATTCAGATCACCGATGATCAAGTGTCGAACGGACGGCACCTCCGCTGCTCAACACACGACAGCCCGGGTGACGCCTCCCACGCCTTGATCCAGCAAGGAGAGAGGGAGAGGTTGAGGAAGACTCCATCCAGCAGCAGACAACGGCATGGTGGTGATGGAGGAGCGTGGCATCCCGCAGGCTTCGCCAAGCACCTAGGGAGAGGAGGAGGAGGAGAGGTAGGGCTGCGCCGAGAGGGAGGCTCTGGTGTCATGGGCAGCCCCTGTGGCCTCATATATATAGGGGAGGGAGGGCTGCGCCTCTAGGGTTTCCACCCCTAGGGGGCGGCAGCCCCAGATGGGAAACAAGGGGCGGCCAAGAGGGGAGGGAGAGGAGGCGCCACTAGATGGGCCTTAGGCCCATCTCGACTAGGGTTTGCCCTCCCACCCATCCTTGCGCCTTGGGCCCTTTAGGGGCGCACCAGCCTCCTAGGGGCTGGTCCCTCCCACACTTGGCCCACGCAGCCTTCTGGGGCAGGTGGCCCCACTTGGGGACCTCGACCTCCCTGGTCCCAGACATTACCGATATCGCCCAAACTTTTCCTGCTACCAAAACAGACTTCCATATATAAATCTTTACCTCCGCACCATTCCGAACTCCTCGTGACGTCCGGATCTCATCCGGACTCAACAACATTCGTAACCACATACAAGCTTCCTATATAACCCTAGCGCCATCGAACCTTATGTGTAGACTCTACGGTTCGGGAGACATGCGATATGACCGAGACGCTTCTCCGTCAATAACCAACAGCGGATCTGGATACCCATGTTGGCTCCTACATGTTCCACGATGATCTCATCGGATGAACCACGATGTCAAGGACTCAATCGATCCCGTATACAATTCCCTTTGTCTAGCGGTATTGTACTTGCCCGAGATTCGATCGCTTGTATCCCGATACCTTGTTCAATCTCGCATCGCAAGTCTCTTTACTCGCTCAGAACACATCATCCCGTGATCAACCCCTTGGTCACATTGTGCACATTATGATGATGTCCTACCGAGTGGGCCCAGAGATACCTCTCCGCTCACCGGAGTGACAAATCCCGCCTCGATCCGTGTCAACCCAATGGTCACTTTCGAGATACCGTAGTGCACCTTTATAGTCACCCAGCCACGCCAGACGCTTGATACACCCAAAGCACTCCTACGGTATCCGGAATTGCACGATCTCATGGTCTAAGGAAAAGATACTTGACATTAGAAAAGCTTAAGCATACTTAACCACACGATCTTTGTGCTAGGCTTAGGATTGTCTTGTCCATCACATCATTCTCCTAATGATGTGATCCCGTTATCAATGACATCCAATGTCCATGGTCAGAAAACGAACCATCTATTGATCAACGAGCTAGTCATCTAGAGGCTTACTAGGGACATGGTGTTGTCTATGTATCCACACATGTATTGCTGTTTCCTATCAATACAATTATAGCATGAATAATAAACGATTATCATGAACAAGGAAATATAATAATAACTAATTTATTATTGCCTCTAGGCATATTTCCAACAGTCTCCCACTTGCACTAGAGTCAATAATCTAGTTCACATCGCCATGTGATTAACATCGATAGGTCACATCGCCATGTGACCAACATCAAAAGAGTTTACTAGTGTCTTAAACTAGTTCACATCACCATGTGATTAAGTCTCAATGAGTTCTGGGGTTTGATCATGTTTTGCTTGTGAGAGAGGTTTTAGTCAACGGTCTCGAACCTTTCAGATCCGTGTGTACTTCGCAATTCTCTATGTCATATTTAAATGCTGCTTCCACGCCCACTTGGATCTATTCCAAATGGTTGCTCCACTATACGATCCGGTTTGCTTCTCAGAGTCACTCGGATAGGTGTTAAAGCTTGCATCGACGTAACCCTTTACGCCAACTCATTATCACCTCCATAATCGAGAAACATGTCCTTATTTACTCCAAGGACAATTTTGATCACTGTCCAATGATCCATTCCTGGATCATTCTTGTACCCCTTGACTTACTCATGGCAAGGCACACTTCCGTAAGCGGTACACAAGATAGCATACTATAGAGCCTACGCCTAAAGCATAGGGACGACCTTCGCCCTTTCTCTTTTTCTCGCCGTGGTCGAGCTTTAAGTCTTAACTTCATACCTTACATCTCGTGCAAGAACTCCTTCTTTGATCGATCCATCTTGAACACCTTCAAGATCATGTCAAGGTATATGCTCATTTGAAAGTACCATTCAGCGCTTTTTGATATATCCTCATAGATTTTGATGCTCAATGTTCAAGTAGCTTAATCCAGGTTTTCCATTGAAAACACCTTTCAAATAACTCAGATGCTTTCCAGAATTCTACATCATTTCGATCAACAATATGTCAACAACATATACTCATCGAAATTCTATAGTGCTCCCACTCACTTCTTTGGAAATACAAGTTTCTCATAAACTTTGTATAAACCCAAAATCTTTAATCATCTCATCAAAGTGCACATTCCATCTCCGAGATGCTTACTCCAGTCCTTAGAAGGATCGCTGGAGCTAGCATACCTTTTAGCATCCTTAGGATCGACAAAACTTTTCTGATTGTATCACATACAGCCTCTCCTTACGAAAACTGGTAAGGAAACTCATTTTGACATCCATCTGCCAGATTTCATAAATGCAGCTTATGCTAACATGATTCAGACGGACTTAAGCATCGCTACGGATGAGAAAATCTCATCGTACTCAACTCCTTGAACTTGTGAAAACTCTTTGCCACAAGTCGAGCTTCATAGAAGGTGACATTACCGTCCCATGTCCGCTTTCTTCTTAAAGACCCATTTATTTCAATGGCTTGCCGATCATCGGCAAGTCCACCAAAGTCCATGCTTTGTTATGATACATGGATCCTACTCTCGATTTCATGGTTTCTAACCATTTGTCGGAATTTGGGCCCACCATCGCTTCTCCATAGCTCGAGGTTCATTGTTGTCTAGCAACATGACCTTCAAGACATGATTACTGCACCACTCAAGTAGTACTCATCCTTGTCACCCCACGAGGTACGGTAGTGACTTGATCCAAACTTCATGATCACTATCATAAGCTTCTACTTCAATTGGTGTAGGTGCCACGAACAACTTCCCGTGCCCTCGCTACACACTAGTTGAAGTGATGGTTCAATAACCTCATCAAGTCTCCACCATCCTCCCACTCAACTTTTCGAGACGAACGCTTCTCGAGAAAGGACCCGATTCAAGAAACAATCCCTATTGCTTTCGGATCTGAATTAGGAGGTATACCCAACTGTTTTGGGTGTCCTATGAAGATGCATTTTATCCGCTTTGGGTTCGAGCTTATCAACCTGAAACTTTTTCACATAAGCATCATAGCCCCAAACCTTTAAGAAATGACAACTTAGGTTTTTCTAAACCATAGTTCATACGGTGTCATCTCAACGGAATTACGTGGTGCCTCATTAAAGTGAATGTGGTTGTCTCTAATGCCTAACCCATGAACGATAGTGGTAATTTGATAAGAGATATCATGGTACGCACCATATCCAATAGAGTGCAACTATGATGTTCGGACACACCATCACACTATGGTGTTCCAGGCGGTATCAATTGTGAAACAATTTGCACAATGTCTTAATTGTGTGCCAAAACTCAGAATCTCAGATATTCATCTCTATGATCATATCATAGACATTCTATCCTCTTGTCACGATGATCTTCAACTTCACTCTGAAATTACTTGAACCCTTCAATAATTCAGACTCGTGCTTCATCAAGTAAATATACTCAATATCTACTCGAATCATCTGTGAAGTCGAACATAACGATATTCATCAGATGCCTCAAAGACTCATTGGACCGCACACATCAAAATGTGTTACTTCCAACAAGTTGCTATCTTGTTCCATCTTATTGAAACCGAGGCTTTTCACTATCTTGCCCATGTGGTATGTTTTGCATATCTCAAGTGATTCAAAACAAGTGAGTCCAAACGATCCATCCGCATGGAGTTTCTTCATGAGATACACCAATAGACATGGTTCACATGTCTCAAACTTTTCAAAATGAGTGAGTCCAAAGATCCATCAACATGGAGCTTCTTCATGCTTTACACCAATATGACTTATATGGCAAGGCCACAAGTAAGTGGTACTATCATTACTATCTTATATCTTTGGCATGAAAATGTGTATCACTACGATCGAGATTCAATAAACCATTCTTTTAGGTGCAAGACCATTGAAGGTATTATTCAAATAAATAGTGTAACCATTATTCTCCTTAAATGAATAATCAGATTATGTATAGACATAATCCAATCATGTCTATGCTCAACGCAAACACCAAATGACAATTATTCAGGTTTAATACTAATCTTGATGGTAGAGGGAGCGCATGATGTTTGATCAAATCAAACTTGGAAACACTTCCAACACATATCGTCACCACCTTTAGCTAGTCTCCGCTTATTCCGTAGCTTTTGTTTCGAAGTTACTAACACTTAGCAACCGAACCGTATCTAATACCCTGGTGCTACTAGGAGTACTAGTAAAATACACATTAACATAATGTATATCCAATATACTTCTATCGACCTTTCCAGCCTTCTCATCTACCAAGTATCTAGGGTAATTCTGCTCCAAAGGTTGTTCCCTTTATTACGTACACTTAGTCTCGGTTTGGGTTCAACCTTGGGATTCTTCACTAGAGCAGCAACTGATTTGCCGCTTCATGAAGTATCCCTTCTTGCCCTTGCCTTCTTGAAACTAGTGGTTTCACTAACCATCAACAATTGATGCTCCTACTTGATTTCTACTTTCATGTGTCAAACATCGTGAATACCTCAAGGATCATCATATCTATCCCTCGATATGTTATAGTTCATCACGAAGCTCTAGCAGCTTGGTGGCAATGACTTTGGAGAAACATCACTATCTCATCCGGAAGATTAACTCCCACTCGATTCAAGTGATTGTTGTATCCATACAATCTGAGTACAAGCTCAACGATTGAGCTTTTCTCCTTAGTTTGTAGGCTAAGAAAATCGCTTGAGGTCTCATACCTCTTGACGTGGGCACGAGCCTGAAATCCCAATTTCAGCCCTCAAACATCTCATATGTTCCGCGACGCTTCAAAACGCCTTTGGTGCCTCAACTCTAAACCGCTTAATTGAACTATCACGTAGTTATCAAACGTATGTCCGATGTTCGCAACATCCACAAACGACGCTTGGGGTTTAGCACACCGAGCGTGCATTAAGGACATAAGCTTTCACCGTCCGCATAATTGCTACTTTCAACTTTCAACTATATTTTCTAGGAACATATCTAAACAAAGGAACTAAAGCGCGAGCCGACATAATTTGCAAAAGGTCTTTGACTATGTTCAGATAATTAAGTTCATCTTATGAACTCCCACTCGATAGACATCCTCCGGGTTATCTAAGTGATTACATGATCCGAATCAATCAGGCCGTGTCCGATCAACACGTGAGACGGACTAGTCATCATCGGTGAACATCTTCATGTTGATCGATCTACCATACGACTCATGCTCGACCTTTCGGTCTCCGTGTTCCGAGGCCATGTATTCACATGCTAGGCTCGCTGTTAACCCTAAGTGTTTCAAGCGTAAATCTTGCTTACACCCGCTGTATGTGAACGTAAGAATCCATCACACCCGATTAACACGTGGTGCTTAGAAGCCACTTAACCGTAGCAACGGTGCACGCTAGGGAGAACACTTTTGAAATTTGTAAGGGATCATCTTATTTACTACCGTCGCTCTAAGTAAACAAGATGCATAAACATAATAAACATCACATGCAATTATATAGTAGTGACATGATATGGCCAATATCATATTGCTCCTTTTGATCTCCATCTTCGGGCTCCATGATCATCATTGTCACCGCATGACACCATGATCTCCATCATCATGATCTCCATCATCGTGTCTTCATGAAGTTGTCTCGCCAACTATTACTTCTACTACTATGGCTACCGTTAGCAATAAAGCAAAGTAATTACATGGCGTTGTTTAATGACACGCAGGTCATACAATAAATAAAGACAACTCCTATGGTTCTCGCCGTTGTCATACTCATCGACATGCAAGTCGTGAATCCTATTACAAGAACATGATCAATCTCATACATCACATATCATTCATCACATTCTTCTTGGCCATATCACATCACATAGCATACCCTCGCAAAAACAAGTTAGACGCCCTCTAATTGTTGTTTGCATGTTTTACGTGGCTGCTTTGGGTTTCTAGCAAGAACGCTTCCTACCTACGCAAAACCACAACGTGATATGCCAATTGCTATTTACCCTTCATAAGGACCCTTTCATCGAATCCGCTCGACTAAAGTGGGAGAGACCGCACCCGCTAGCCACCTTATGCACCAAGTGCATGTCACCGGTGGAACCTGCCTCACGAAGAGTACGTAAGGTCGGTCCGGCCGCTTCATCCCACAATACCGTCAAACAAGATTGGACTAGTAACGGTAAGCATATTGAACATCATCAACGCCCACAACTACTTTGTGTTCTACTCGCAAAGAATCTACGCAATAGACCTAGCTCATGATGCGATCGCTGGGGAACGAGCGAAATTCAAAATTTTCCCACGTGTCACCAAGATCTATCTATGGAGAAACTAGCAACGAGGGAAGGAGAGTGCATCTACATACCCTTGTAGATCGCTAAGCGAAGCGCTCAAGTGAACGGGGTTGATGGAGTCGCATCGCCGTGATTCAGATCACCGATGATCAAGTGTCGAACGGACGGCACCTCCGCTCTCAACACACGCACAGCCCGGTGACGCCTCCCACGCCTTGATCCAGCAAGGAGAGAGGGAGAGGTTGAGGAAGACTCCATCCAGCAGCAGCACAACGGCATGGTGGTGATGGAGGAGCGTGGCATCCCAGCAGGCTTCGCCAAGCACCTAGGGAGAGGAGGAGGAGGAGAGGCAGGCTGCACCGGAGAGGAGGCTCGTGTGTTATGGGCAGCCCCTGTGGCCTCATATATATAGGGAAGGAGGGTTGCGCCTCTAGGGTTTCCACCCCTAGGGGGGCGGCAGCCCTAGATGGGAAACAAGGGGGCGGCCAAGAGGGGAGGAGAGGAGGCGCCACTAGATGGGCCTTAGGCCCATCTCGACTAGGGTTTGCCCTCCCACCCATCCTGCGCTTGGGCCCTTTAGGGGCGCACCAGCCTCCTAGGGGCTGGTCCCTCCCACACTTGGCCCACGCAGCCTTCTCGGGCAGGTGGCCCCACTTGAGGACCCCGACCTCCCCTGGTCCCAGACATTACCGATATCGCCCAAACTTTTCCTGCTACCAAAACAGACTTCCCATATATAAATCTTTACCTCCGACCATTCCGAACTCCTCGTGACGTCCGGGATCTCATCCGGACTCAACAACATTCGCAACCACATACAAGCTTCCTATATAACCCTAGCGCCATCGAACCTTATGTGTAGACCCTACGGTTCGGGAGACATGCATACATGACCGAGACGTTCTCCCATCAATAACCAACAGCGGATCTGGATACCCATGTTGGCTCCTACATGTTCCACGATGATCTCATCGGATGAACCACGATGTCAAGGACTCAATCGATCCCGTATACAATTCCCTTTGTCTAGCGGTATTGTACTTGCCCGAGATTCGATCGCCGGTATCCCGATACCTTGTTCAATCTCGCTACGCAAGTCTCTTTACTCGCTCGTAACACATCATCCCGTGATCAACCCCTTGGTCACATTGTGCACATTATGATGATGTCCTACCGAGTGGGCCCAGAGATACCTCTCCGCTCACCGGAGTGACAAATCCCAGCCTCGATCCGTGTCAACCCAATGGTCACTTTCGAGATACCGTAGTGCACCTTTATAGTCACCCAGCTTACGCCAGGACGCTTGATACACCCAAAGCACTCCTACGGTATCCGGAATTGCACGATCTCATGGTCTAAGGAAAAGATACTTGACATTAGAAAAGCTTAAGCATACGAACTACACGATCTTTGTGCTAGGCTTAGGATTGTCTTGTCCATCACATCATTCTCCTAATGATGTGATCCCGCTATCAATGACATCCAATGTCCATGGTCGTGAAAACGTAACCATCTATTGATCAACGAGCTAGTCATCTAGAGGCTTACTAGGGACATGGTGTTGTCTATGTATCCACACATGTATTGCTGTTTCCTAATCAATACAATTATAGCATGAATAATAAACGATTATCATGAACAAGGAAATATAATAATAACTAATTTATTATTGCCTCTAGGGCATATTTCCAACATCGCTAGTTAATGTGGGGTTTATTTGGTCTAATTAGGATTAGAGGGCGCCGGCCCACTGTCGCTGTCGGGTGGTTAGCAAAATGGTGATTAGCGCCAACTAAAACCACGCCAGCCCGCCGAGGTTTGGCCGGCGGCGACCTCAAACCGCGGGCGGATGTTCACGGAGATGCTGTTCCGCAGCTGTTCTACGCTACCGAGGGCACCAAAGGAGAGCTCGCCGCCCGCATCTAGGGGAGCAGTGGAGGTCATTGGGCGCTGGAGCTCACGGAGCGAGGCCGGGCGGCGGCCGAGTCGGTGCGCGGCGGGTTAGGTGCTACGGGCACTAGGGGGTTGCGTTGGGTGCAAACGACGCACGGGAGGGCACCGAGAACGGCGTGAGCTCGGTTATGAAGCTGTGGCAGCCGTGGGCTACGGTGGCGCCATGGCCGGGCGGCGATGAGGTCTCGGGCGCGACAAATGAGCTAGCTAGGCGGGAAAACTAGCACGGGAGGAGGGGAAATGAAGTAGAGCTCACGGCGGATCCAACGGAGGGGTCGACGAGCCTGGGAAGCACTAGTGCGCCGGAGCGCTGCCGGGCGATCTCGGCAGCCGGTGATGAAGACGATGGTGATGGCGGCGCCCAGTGGCCTCCTGCTGCGGGCGTGGCTCGACGGGAGAGGTAGCCGACGGCGGCGCCAAGCTTGCAGACACTAAGAGAGGGCGAGGGGAGACGGTGGCTATGGCAACGCAGCGGCGGCGACGGTGGTGTTCAAGGCCATGAGAAAGCGAGGGAGAGGAGAGGGAGGCTAGGGAGAGAGACAGAGCGGTGCGGGCGGCGCGTGGCCTCAAGGGCATCCAAAGGCCGAGGGAGAGGGGCAGCAGGCAGGAGGCGTGGCGGCACGGCGGTGCGCGCTGCTGCCACACGCCTGGCCGACCGGGCGCCAGGAGGACGACGACGGTGGTGGGCTGGCCTGGCTGGGCAGCTAAGTCAAGGCAGCGTCTGGCAGCATGTAAGTGGCCCGGTAGGTTTTTCCCTTTTTTGTTTATTTTCTATTTTTCTCGACATTTGTTCTGATTTAGTAGAATACTAAATCATTTTATTTTCTTATGCCAGTTTTTATAGGAGCTAGTTATATTATTCCGTAGCTCCTTAATAAATGGCATAATTTTTGGACAATATTATATATATATATAACAATATTTATCCAACGCAAATAATTACTGCAGTAATTCCAAATGCCAAAAATAATTACTTATGGACTCCTAAAAATATTGGTTTGATTTTTATCTCTGTCCAATATTTTCAGAGAGCAACATGAGCATTTTCTTGGACCTTTTTGGAGCATTTTTACTTGGGTCAATTTCCAAAAATGATTCTGAGGATTTCACAAATCCTCATTTCAATTTAAATGGAATTTAAAACATGATGCATAAATGACTAGCTAGCCTAGGTCATAGCAGAACTAGGGATGTGACAACTCGCCCCCACTTGAAAGAATCTCGCCCCAGATTCTGGGGTCGATGGAAAGAAAGCGGGTACTCCAAATGAAGACGATCTTCTCGCCCCAAGTAGCTTCTCTCTGAATGATGAGACCACGAACCTTGAGAAACTTGATGTTCGACGTCGGGTAACACGCCTCGCTTGATCAAGAATGCGAACCGGTACTCTCGGATGTGAGGTTATCTTGGAGATCAAGCGCTTGTGGTCCACTCCGCGGATAGGATCCGAGAAGCAACGCCGAGTTGAGAGACGGAAGACATCATGCACTCGAAAGATGTGGGGTAGTTCCAATTGGTAGGCAACCTCTCCTCGCTTAGCGAGAATGCGAAAAGGACCAATGTAACGAGGAGCCAACTTGCCCTTGATACCGAAACGATGGGTACCCTTCAAAGGAGTAACCCGAAGGTAGGCTTTGTCGCCAATTTCATAGGTCATATCCTTATGATGACGATCATATCGCTCTTTTGACGAGATCGGGCTGTTTTCAAATTCTCACGAATGATGCGAACTTGCTCTTCTCCGCCTCCTCGGATCATGTCCGTCCAAAGAATTGTCTTTCACCGTTTCACCAGTTCAAAGGTGTTCGACATCTTCGCCCATAGAGAATCTCAAAAGGAGCTTTCTTGAGACCGGATTGATAGCTATTGTTATAAGCAAACTCGGCGAAGGAAGAAATTTCTCCCAATCCATACCGAATGAGATAACGCAAGCTCTAAGCATGTCTTCGAGATTTGGTTGACCTTTCCACCGACCACTTGATTGAGGGTGGAAAGCGGTATCGAAGAAAGATGGGTGCCCATGGCAGCTTGGAAACTCTCCGTAAATGAGAAGTGAAAAGATCGCCACGGTCTGAATTGATCTCTAGTGGAACACCATGAAGTGACACTATTCGAGAAATGTATAAGTCCGTGAGCTGACTAGCGTGATACTTCTCTAACAGAAGGAAGTGCGCCACTTTGGAGAGACGATCAATGACTACGAAGATAGCATTATTCCTTTCTTGGTCCCGGGAAAGCCGGTAATGAAGTCCATACCAACTTTATCCCATTTCCACTCGTGATGGCTAAAGGTCAAGGGTGCCAAGAGGCCTCGATGTTTTGCTTTAACGCGATGACAAACGCCGCAGCTTAGCAATAAACCGAGCGATTTCTCTTCATCCTAGTCCACCGTAACCTCCGCGAGGTCCCGATACATCTTAGTACTACCGGATGAATTGTGAGAGGGATTCATGCGACTTAAGAATCAATTGTCGAAGATGTTGACTCTGGGAACCACCAAGCGATTCTCAAAGAAGACAACTCGATCATCCATGGAGAAACATCCACCAACTCCCTTCTTAATGTTTCTCTTAATGCGGATAACACCCCTATCAAACTTCCGTCGAGATGATCGATCCTCAAGGGTAGGTTTCGCCACCAAGGTAGAAAGGAACTGTGAGGAGCAATGTGAAGGTTAAGCCTACAAAATTCCTCATGGAGAAAAGGTTGGCCCCGCCGCAACATGAGATTGTTGCAATAGGATTTACGACTTAGCGATCAGCCATGACATTGGCTTTGCTCGGGTGTTGGAAATCCCTAGATCATAATCTGAGATCAACTCCAACCATCGCCTTTGCCTAAGGTTCAAATCTGGTTGGGTGAAGATATACTTGAGACTCGTGATCGTGTAGATCTCGCAACGCTTACTAAGAAGGTAGTGTCGCCAGTCTTAAGTGCATAGACTACACCGCAAGCTCTAGATCATGTGTAGGATAATTCTCCTCATGTGGATGCAACCGACGAGATGCATAGGCAATCACATGACGATCCCGCATAAGAATGCAACCTAGTCCCTGTCGTGGAGGCGCCGCAGAGATAACAAAGTCTTTGGTGAAACCGTGGCACAAGTATGGGAGCAGAAGTCAGCGCCTTTTCAGCCTCCTCAAAACTCAGACTCACACCGTGGGGACCACTCAAACTTTTTATCTTTCTTGAGAAGTTCCGTGAGGGGTTTGGCTACTTTGGATAAGTTTTCAACAAAGCGGCGATAATAGCTGGCTAGACCAAGGAAACTCCTAACTTGTTTAGCTGTTTCGTGGAGTCCAATCAAGAATGGCCTTAACTCTCTCGTGATTGACAGAATACCCTTTACCGTGAGATTACGGGCCGAGATAGGTCACTTCGCAACCAAAATTCACACTTGGAGAACTTGGCATAAAGGCGTGCTCTCTCGAGTTTTTCTAGCACAAGTCTAAGATGTTCGCATGCTCTTCCTCGCTCTTCGAGTAAATAAGAATATCATTGAGGTAAACCATGACTAACTTATCTAGGTACTCCATGAAGATCGAAGTTCATCAAGCGGAGAATGTAGCCGAGCATTGGTTAGACCAAAGGACATGACGGTGTACTCAGATCGCCATAATGTCAGACCCCGATTCCAAGTCACATCGACTCAGCCGGTAACACCTCATATCACTTTGCGCCTCACGCACGGTATTCCCACCGGTGTCGCTTACCATGGCCCGGACCGCTTATGCCTTTTGGCTCACGATATGATAGTGTCGCTAGCATCCACATGACAAAGAACCCGGCCGACATGGCTAGTCGTGAACCCAAAGCGGCGCTAACCTATGGGAACATGCATACATGAATCACATCGAGCATGTCGGTCATCAACGATGAATTGGCTATAGCACTGGCTAACAGACTCCGTATCCCGGCTGTAGCAGGCTAGGCAGACTCAATATCACCGCGTGACATTTCCCAAGGGATGTATATAGAACGGTGAAACACATGCCGCCACCAAGTGTCCAAGCAGAGTGCTGGGTTAGCAGGACTCCGTGAACCGGTCAGAAGCGGACTACTATCGCCGTAAGCACGAGACTACATTTCCCATATGAGAGGCTGCCAAGGATAAACAACTAGTTTGTCGGATCCCACTCATACCAAGCATTTCAATCATACACACAATATGCCCGATATGAGTACATACAACAAGGCATCACAACAAAACTCTACAACTTAAAGTACTTTTATTTAAGAGGCCCGAGGAGCCATACATAACATATCCATACGTAGGGGTCACATGACCCAACACTAAAGTCATACAAACATACAAGCACATGCGAAGCAAACTAGTCTCGAGTACGCACTCTAGAAAGAAAGAAAGCTTGTCAAGCCCTTCTATCTACAAAGGGCCCTTCACAAGCCTTGGATCACCACCGGTGGCTAGTTCACCTGCCGATGTCAAGGTCTACATAGAACCCATCTGAGGGGGCAAGTGTTGTCGTCCTAAAAACATTAATTACAAACATGAGTACGGAGGTACTCAGAAGTCTTACCATAGAATCCTATCATACATGCCCATTCTCAAGAAGGTGGTGGAGTTATTTGCAAGAAGCCAGCTTTGACTCTTGGCTGCTTATCCCACGTGACACCACTTGAAAAGCATTTGTCGCACACGAGTCCACTAATCACCATCACAATACTCCACTGTGGATCCTCTCTCGTCACCCACGAGAGGGCCATCCGCGTACTCACACTTATCTTGAGGCTTTAGTAGTATCCATTTACTTGTCTATGAACCGTATAGGTGACCAAGTAGTCCTTATCATGACGCCGCTATTCAATAGTTTATACCCCGCAGGTGTACTTTCACACACGCTCACCACTTACCGCCATACACGACATGTACTGCAACCTTCAAGCGAAGCCCAACGTGGGTGTCGGCCACGACCGACTAAACACACGAGTCCCGAGTCCAGATTTATCGCCTATTCGGTTCCATCCAGGGAGTCCGCCGAGGTTTCCCATACAGCCCCGAACGATGTGTGCAGGGTTCCCGAGACACCAAATGGGCGAATCGGACACGGGCCACGTGTTTCACCGCAACACAACCCAGCCCTAAGGTCACTTTATGCGGCCCCCAACATGCTACAAACACCGTAAACTACTTGCAACTCCCTTGACCGAGGACAAGAGTGGTTAATAAGTCGAGAGGGTCAATTAAGGATCCCAATGCGTGGTAGTAGCTAAGTCTTAAATCACACACACAGATCTCAGCCTAGGGACGGCTTCAATGAAACAACCCACCATGTACTCCTACATGGCCTCTCATCGACACCTTTACCAAAACATGTTCAACACTTTCACTCGAACCCGACACAACCTTTCACTCCAGCCATCATCCCGATGAGCCGACCGACACAACTCTAAGATAGCAAGCATAGCATGGTAGGAATCACAAACATGGCTCAATCAACTCCTACACATACTAGTGGGTTTCATCTAATTATCGTGGCAATGACAGTCATGCAAAGGAAGTGGGTTCAACTACCGCAACACACAACAGTTTGAATCGCGTTGTCTTAATGCAGTAAACAAGAGCAAAAGCGAGAACATGGGTTTGTATCGAATGATCAATGGGTTGCTTGCTCGATGGAGTGGTGGTAGGATACCGCCTTCAAACGGATATTCGGGATTATCTTCGGAGGCAGAACCTAGCACGAAAGACATACCGAAAATAAACACACATGGCAATATGCAGCAATATGATGCATGCTATGACATGGCAATATGGATGTGTGTTGGCCTAATGCAAGCTGAAACAAAAAGGGATGAACTCATTTGAATCAAAGATTCAAATGCTAGCTCATTTAACATAGCCATAAAGGTGTATTATCTTATTCTGCTTAAACAGCAAGGTTAACTTGTTTTATCATGCATGAAACCTATACCAATGGATAGAATGGATTTTTCTGATCATTTTTCATATATAGATCTTTGCATTTGGAGTTACAGATTAATTTCTATGAATTTTTGAAGTTTGAACTATATTCTGGAATTGCCTATAATAGAATAAATCCAGTAATTAATTTACTGCGTCAGCAATGCGCCAGGGTGACGTCATAGTCAACGGAGACGTCCAGGTCAAACCTGACTGATGGGTCCAGGGTGTCAGTGTAATTAGTTTAGCTAAATATTGATTAAAACTAAACCTGATTAGTTAACAGGGCTGGGTCCCACCTGTCATAGGCTCAACAGAGTCAACCAGGGCCCACCCGTGGTCAAAGTCAAAGTCGGCTACACCGGCATTTAGCCGCCGGCGAGCCCGACGCGGCGGCGGAAGTGTGTTTGGTCATTTCGGCAACCAAACGAGCTGCGGAGGGTGCCTACGGGTAGCTGGGGACAAACCGCAGCTTTTGGTGGAGTTAGTTGAGCTCGGGGCGGCAGGAATCGGCGCCGACGACGACCTAGGCGGCCGCCAGAGTTCGGACGAAGACGAACTCGAGGCTAGGTTGTTCGGTGAGGTGCGTGGAGTAGTTGGTTAGATGCTACGCTGTGCGGTGAGCTTGATGGACACCGAGAGGTGGCCGGTGGATGGCCGGGAGCACGTCGGCGACAAGCTCCGCGGCGGCGGGTGTGGTTGAGCTACGTGCGGTCACTACATAGCTCGGGAGTGAGAGAGGAAAGGAGGGGGAGATAGCTAAGCTCACAGGGAACTCGAAGAAACACTCGGTGCGGTCGGGGACGGGCTGGTGCGACGGCGGTGTTGAAGGGGATCTCCGGCGACGGCGGGGTCGGGCGAGGTCGGTGCAAAGGCCTCTGGCCACACGGCACTCGGGCTCGGCTAGCTCGACGAAGAGGAGGGCGGCGGAGCTCCTAGACACGACGGGAGGAGCACGGACGACGGGAGCGCGACCGGCGGCGACGGCACAGGTGGCGCTGCCATGGCGGGGAGCGCGAGGAGAGGAGCCGGGAGGAAGAGAGATGTCCGAGGGCTCGGGGAGAGAGAGAGAGGATCCGCTCATGCTCTGGTGAGGGGAGCGGCGGGCGGCGGCCAGCTGCGTGGCACCCATGCGGTGCTCGAAGACTTGCCTGCCTGCCTCGCTAAGCTGGGCAGCAAGCGCAGAAGGCACTGGGCCGGCAGTGGGCCGTTGGAAGGTGCCTGTAAGTATTTCCCATTCTGCTTTTTCTTTTTCTAATTTTCTATGACTTTGTGGAGTTTTTAAAATACTCAAACAGTTCCAAAATTCACCAAACTAGACCTGGTCCTTAGTTGGAATATTTCCAACATGGAACATTTTTGTTTAGAATATTTGGGCATTTGAAATAATATATAATTTAAATGCCCAAACTCAAATATTTATGATTTATTTCAACAACCTTAGGATGACCTAGAAAATTGTGCACCACTTTTGGCAGAGGCTCAACCAAGGCAAAGGTGATGAGCATTTTAGAAGGGCATTTCAGGTTCATTGAAAATAATTTTAGTAAACCCTAGTTGGATTAAAAGGGTTCTAGGGTTTCGTTCTTCCCATTTCAAATTTCGATGAAAGTTAAACATGATGCACACAAGAATGCATGGACTAGCTAGGATGTGACAACTCACCCCACTCAAAAGAATCTCGTCCCGAGATTTAGGATCCGCTATAAAAGGTGGATACTCAAGTCGAAGACGATCCTCCTTTCCCAAGTTGCTTCTTGCTCGGAATGGTTTGACCATTGAACCTTTAGAAACTTGATATTCGAGATCAAGTGGTATGCTCGGCTTGATCAAGAATACGAACGGATATTCTCGATAGGTGAGGTTATCTTGGAGATCAAGCGCTTGTGGTCCACTCCATGGATAGGATCCGAGAAGCAACGCCGAGTTGGGAAACATGGAAGACATCATGGACTCGAAAGATGCGAAGGTAGTTCCAATTGGTAGGCAACTCTCCTCGCTTGGCAAGAATGCGAAGGGTCCAATGTAACGAGGGGCCAACTTGCCTTTTGATACCAATCGATGGGTTCCTTCAAAGGAGTAACCAAGGTAAGCTTTCGCCAATTTCATAAGCCATAGGCTTATGCTTGCGGTCATATTGGCTCTTTTGACGAGATTGGGCTGTTTTCAATTTCACGAATAACACGAACTCGTTTCTTCGCTTCTCGGATCATATCCGCCAAAGAGTTGTCTCTCCCGTTTCTCACCGCTAAGAGGCGTCACATTTCCGCCCATAAAGAACTTCGAAGGAGCTTTGCCAAGCTAGCTTGATAACTATTGTTATAAGTTTAACTCGGCTAATGGAAGGCATTTCTCCCAATTCATGCCGAAGAGATGATGAAGCTCAAGCATATCCTCTAGGATTTGATTGACTCGCTCTACTTGACCACTTGATTGAGGATGGAAGGCGGTGCTAAAGGAGAGACGAAGTTCTATAGCATTTTGGAAACTTTCCCAAAATCGAGAGGTGAAGAGACTTCCACGGTCTGAAAGTTAATCTCCAATGGAATACCATGAAGAGACACTATTCGAGAGATGTACAAATCAGCTAGCTGGCTAGCGTTATACTCTCACTAACGGTAGGAAGTGGGCTACTTTGGAAAGACGATCGACGACAACGAAGATAGCATTATTCTCTCTTGGTCCTGGAAACCCGTAATGAAATCCATACCGATTTTATCCCATTTCCATTCGGGAATAGCCAAAGGTTGAAGGGTACCAAGAGTCGCTGATGCTCGCTTAACTCGATTTACGACGCCGCAATTAGCAATGTATTGAGCAATTTCTCTTCATCCTAGTCCACCAAAACCTCCGCGAGGTCTTGATACATTTTAGTACTACCGGATGAATGGTGAGAGGAGAGTCATGAGCTTCCTTAAGGATCAGCTGTCAGAGTCGTTGTTTCCTGGGAACCACCAAGCGTTCTCAAAGAAGACAACACTGCTCATCTATGGAGAAACACTTAGCAGCTCCGCTAGCAATGTTCTCCTTGATCCGAGATATCCTCTATCATACCGCTAAGCAGCTATGATTCGATCCGTAAGGTTGGGTTTCGCCACTGTGGTGGAAAGGAACTCGAGGGACAATGTGAAGGTTAAGCTTACGTAAATTCCTCGTGGAGAAATGGTTGACTTTGTTGTAACATCAGATTGTTACAATAAGATTTATGATTTAGTGCGCCACCATGACATTGGCTTTGCTCGGGTGTAAGATATTCCTAAGTCGTAATCTATATCAACTCAACCCAACGCCTTTGCCTCGAGATTCAAACCGTTGGGTGAAGATGTATTTCAGACTTTGGTGATCAAGTAAATTTCGCAACGATTACCAAGAAGGTAATGTCGCCAGGTTTTGAGTGCATGAACCATCGCCGCAAGCTCTAGATCGTGTGGGATAGTTATCCTCATGTGAACGCAATCGCTGAGAAGCGAGGCAATCACATGACGATCTTGCATGAGTATGCAACCTAGTCCTTGTCGCGAGGCGCCGCAATAGATAATAAAGTCCTTAGAAAATCTGTGGAACAAGTACGGAGCAGATGTCAGCGCCTTTTCAGCCTCGAAGTGAACTCGCACCGTGGTGTCCATTTGAACTTCTTATCTTTCTTGAGGAGTTCAGCTTAGAAGGCTTAGCAACTTTAGAGAAATTCTCGACGAAGCGGCGGCAATAGCTCGCTAAACCGAGGAAACTCCGAACTTGCTTGACCGATTCAGTGGAGTCTAGTCAAGGATGGCTTGAACTCGCCGATTGACAAAGAATGCCCTTACCAGAGATTACATGGCCTAGATAGGTCACTGCAACCAGAATTCACACTTAGAGAATTTGGCATAAAGGCGGTGCTCTCAAGTTTCATCAATAGTAGCCTTAGATGTTCGCATGTTCTTCCTCATTCTTGGAGTAGATGAGTATATCATCGAGGTATACCACGCACTAATTTATCCAAATACTCCATGAAGATTGAGTTCATTAACCGAGAGAAAGTGGTGGAGCATTGGTTAATCCGAAGGATATGACGGTGTACTCAGATTGGCCATAACGAGTAACAAAGGTCGCTTTTAGGAATGTCCTCGTTTGATTTTGATTTGATGGTAGCCCAACCTCAAATCCATCTTTGAAAAGACTCGAGATCCAAATGAGCTGATCATACAGATCGTTGATCCCGGGAGCGGATACTTGTTCTTGATAGTGACCAAGTTGATGTGTCGGTAATCCACAACCATCCGATCCGCTCCATCCTTCTTCTTGACGAAGAGGACGGGCAAGCCCATGGAGATGAACTAGGACGGATGAAACCCTTTGCAAGGACTCATCGAGTTGTTTCTTAAGTTTGGCTAGTTCTAGGGTGCCATCTTATAAGGTCTTCTAGAGATTGGGACGGTTCCGGAACAAGATCTATCACAACTCGACATCCCCGTCAGTGGAACACCGCAGCTTTTCCGAAAGACATCCGAAAATCACGGACTACCGAATATCTTCGAGGTCGAAGGGGTTGGCATTTAAGGAGTAAAGTCGGGCGCTCGACACTCGAAAGTTAAAACATTAACCGCCTTGCCCAAGGATGGGTGAGTTGAATGTTCTAGTAGAGCAATCAATCTTAGCATAATGGGCTGACATCCACCCATACCCAAGATGATGTTTATGTCCGAGGACTTGAGAGCTATTAGAGAAGCAAGAAAGACTAATCTGTCGACAAGGATTTCATTCCCATGACTTATTCTAGAGGTTTGCCATCTAGAACCAGGGTCTGAATTTCCATGGAGGTGTGCATGTCACGAATGTGGTTGTGCAATCGAGCATAGCTCTCGTAAATAAATGAATGAGATGCTCCAAGATCAAAAAGAACAGCTGCCGGATGACAATTAACGAGTGTACCGAGAACGACGCTGGGATCCTCATAGGTTTCTCACTGAAACATAGTTGACGTGGCCACGAAAGCAAAGGGCAGCTGGTTTAGCATAGAGCACCTTTCCCGCCGGGCTTACCACGGCCAATGACTTTTCCGATCCGACCGGGGTTGTTTTGGGGACACTCACGGATGTAGTGGCCCGCCTCCACACTTGAAGCAAGTTATCATATTGGGGCGTGAGCAGCATTAGCAGCGGGCCTCCATAAGTCTTGGGCGGAACATACTGCTGGTTGGGGCGAGGCACCTCAAAGGATGGCCTCGGTGAACTCGGGTGGCAGAGCAGTGTTTGAATCCAAACCCGCGCTTCGAGATCCAGAGCCGGATGAAGAACCAGAGTCACGGAGTGCTTGCGTGAAGCTTCAAGTCGACCGTCCAGGGCCAAAGACCGATAGCCTTGTTGACTAACTTCGAAAGAAGTGCACTGCAGCACGAAGATCACGGCGAAGTCGGGCTAAGTCCCTTGCGGAACCTTGCTCGCTTCTTGGCGCCAGAGAAACCTCTTCAGAGCATAACGTAAAATTTCCAAACTCATGGTCGTAAGTATCCACAACAGCCTACCTCGGTGAAGTTGCGTAACCTCCTTTACGATCCATGAGACCTTCCGGATGTGATGCTCATGGAAAGCGGCACTCAATTCAGCCCAAGTAGTAATTTGTCCAACCGGACGATAGCCTCATAATTCTCCCACCAAAGGCTAGCAGGCCTTCGAGATGATAGGCGCAAAGGTAACCTTATCAGCTTCAGCCACGCTAGCGTAACGTAGCTTGTGGTGATGCTGCGGCCAATCATCCGCCGAGAGGCTCAACGGAATACTTGAACTTCGTGGATACAACTTGACAAAGTCATTGAGTGACACCAGATCATTTCTTGGTCTGGCGGCGGTGTTTTGCTCAATCCGCCCAAAGAAGCGATTGGTCTCACGCTTGTTGCGTGCTCCGCCCAACATAACCTCGCCAAAGATGGCGGTTGAGGCAGATTTGCATTCCTAGCTGCGCTGGCTTCTCCTTGCTCCGGAGCAGCAGGATTGTTGCGGGTGTTAACCATCCTAGGAGACAAAACAACGGTTTAAACCAGGATGGCAGAATTTAGTAAGGAAGTGCGGAATGTAATGGGTAACACGGAATGCAGAGATGTTCATCCGTATGACATGGTAATATAAAAACTGCCATATATATGTACCGACGGTCATACACACCATTCATAGTTTAGTACAAGCCCGACGGAGTACAACTATAGTGAAAGGCGTTACATCTCATTGGAAGCATTCCAAACTCCTATACATTATTTTTCTACACTTCCGGAATGATACACACTAAGTCATATTCCACAAGTCACGCAGACGGTGGAAATACAACTATTACAATACTAGGGATACTACTACTAACTCGCATAGCCCGTAGTAGTCCTCATAGAAGTCACCACCAAGCTCGAAGTGGAACATGATCATCCGAAATGACGATCCTGTGGAGCTTATGGACCATAGGGACTCGGATGTGGCCGTGGTCCAACAAACGGCGGCAGACGAGGTCCACGAGGAGGGTGATGCCTCCCACCACGCCACTCCATAAAGTCCGCAGACCAGCCCGCACAGGTACAAGTCCTCATGTCCATGTATCCGCTTGCACGGCAGTGCAAACCGAGTCGAGTAGCCCAAAGGATCGAACGGCATTAAAGAGTTTCCATACGCAAGGCCCGGTTTTCACGGTCCTTGTCTTCCAAAGATCTCCGTAGTGGTGCGGCGAGTGAGTCCTCATGGGATGCATCGCAGACATACCTCAAGGTAGCCATGCGCCTGTGGAGGGATGCCGCATGTAGCGGAAATCGGTGTTGCACAAAGAAGGCAATTCGCTCAATAATAGTCATCATTGAATAGGCTGCATCTTGCACGGACATCCCAATAGTGATCCCAAGTCCATAAGAACAAAGGAGCGTTCAAGAGTCTCGGATAAGATGGATATATCCCGACCGCACACGATATTGGCTTTGATTAAAATCCCTAAACCGCTCGACGACGGTAACGGTCTCGACCATCACTCAACTAACATTGCTGTGACCACACACATCAATGCAACGGGTCGACGAACCACTTGGTTCGGGGACGGTGGCCATCCGAAAGCACAGCCACAATGCAAAGACATTAGAATTTCTAGGAAAATCGGCAAGATAACATCTCGTAAATGCTCAAAACAGATTTGAGACATTCATAATCAGATTGCAAAACCACTCAACAACATCATATCAAGGTTCTCGTTCAACCGATAGCATACTAAAAGTAGTAAAACTGAATCGAGGATGTAACCAACAATCCTATAAGTTACTACGGATTAGTAACACGTGAACCTCGATAGAGAGAAGAGAGCCTAGTCCTATACCCACGAGAACGAGAAGAGGATGACTCAGATCGAGGGCATAAGGTAAAGGAGTAAAAGAGCCTTACGCTCCTCCCACAATCAATTCCCTACATATAACTAAAGCATTTCTAGACTCAACATCGACCAGCTTTGGCTTAGCGAACCCACAGAAGCCCTGCTCGATGCCAACGCTGTCAGACCCCGATTCCAAGTCACATCGACCTAGCCGGTAACACCTCATATCACTTTGCAGCCTCACACACGGTATTCCCATGGGTGTCGCTTACCATGGCCCGGACCGCTTGCGCCTTTTGGCTCACGATATGATAGTGTCGCTAGCATCCACATGACAAAGAACCCGGCCGACATGGCTAGTCGTGAACCCAAAGCGGCGCTTAACCTATGGGAACATGCATACATGAATCACATCGAGCATGTCGGTCATCAACGATGAATTCGGCTATAGCACTGGCTAACAGACTCCGTATCCCGGCTGTAGAAGGCTAGGCAGACTCAATATCATCAAGGTGACATTTCAAGGGATGTATATAGGAACAAAGTGAAACACATGCCGCCAGTCAAGTGTCCAAGCAAGAGTGCTGGGCTAGCTGACTCGTGAACCGGCCAGAAGCGGACTACTATCGCCGTAAGCACGAGACTACATTTCCCATATGAGAGGCTGCCAAGGATAAACAACTAGTTTGTCGGATCCCACTCATACCAAGCATTTCAATCATACACGCAATATGCCCGATATGAGTACATAAAACAAGGCATCACAACAAAACTCTACAACTCAAAGTACTTTATTTAAGAGGCCCGAGGAGCCATACATAACATATCCATACAGTAGGGGTCACATGACCCAACACTCAAGTCATACAAACATACAAGCACATGCGAAGCAAACTAGTCCGAGTACGCACTCTAGAAAGAAAGAAAGCTTGTCAAGCCCTTCTATCTACAATGGCCCTTCACAAGCCTTGGATCACCACCGGTGGCTAGTTCACTGCCGATGTCAAGGTCTACATAGAACCCATCGGAGGGGGCAAGGTTGTCGCCTAAAAACATTAATTAAGAAAACATGAGTACGGAGGTACTCAAAGAAGTCTTACCACGTAATCCTATCATACATGCCCATACTCAAGAAGGTGGTGGAGTTATTTGCAGAAGCCAGCTTTGACTCTTGGCTAAGCTATCCCACGTGACACCACTTGAAAAGCATTTGTCGCACACGCAGTCCACTAATCACCATCACAATACTCCACCAGGATCCTCTCTCGCCACCCACGAGAGGGCCATCCGCGTACTCACACTTATCTTGAGGCTTTTAGTAGTATCCATTTACTTGTCTATGAACCGATAGGTGACCAAGTAGTCCTTATCATGGACGCTGCTATTCAATAGTTTGTACCCCGCAGGGTGTACTTCTTCACACACGCTCACCACTTACCGCTGCTTACACGACATGTACTGCAACCTTCAAGCTGAAGCCCAACGGGTGTCGGCCACGACCGACTAAACACACGAGTCCCGAGTCCAGTTCATCGCCTATTTGGGTTCCATCCGCAGGAGTCCGCCGAGGTTTCCCATACAGCCCCGAACGATGTGTGCAGGGTTCCCGAGACACCAAACGGGCGAATCGACACACCGGCCACGTGTTCATCGCAACACAACCCACCCCTAAGGTCAGCGCTATGCGGCCCCCAAAGATGCTACCAACACCGTAAACTACTTGCAACTCCCTGACCGAGGACAAGAGTGGTTAATAAGTCGAGAGGGTCAATTAAGGATCCCAATGCGGTAGTAGCTAAGTCTTAAATCACACACGATCTCAGCCTTAGGGACGGCTTCAATGAAACAACCCACCATGTACTCCTACATGGCCTCTCATTGATACTTTTACCAAAACGTGTTCAACACTTTCACTCGAACCCGACACAACCTTTCATCCAGCCTATCATCCCGATGAGCCGACTGACACAACTCTAAGCATAGCAAGCATAGCATGGTAGGAATCACAAACATGGCTCAATCAACTCCTACACATACTAGTGGGTTTCATCTAATTACTATGGCAATGACAGTCATGCAAAGGAACTGGTTCAACTACCGCAGACACAACAGTTTGAATCGCGTTGTCTTAATGCAAGAAACAAGAGCGTAAGCGAGAACATGGGTTTGTATCGAATGATCAATGAGTTGCTTGCTCGATGGAGTGGTGGTAGGATACCGCCTTCGACGGATATTCGGATTATCCTCGAGGCGTAACCTATCACGAAAGACATACCAAAAATAAACACACATGGCAATATGCAGCAATATGATGCATGCTATGACATGGCAATATGGATGTGTGTTGGCCTAATGCAAGCTGAAACAAAAAGGGATGAACTCATTTGAATCAAAGATTCAAATGCTAGCTCATTTAACATAGCCATAAAGGTGTATTATCTTATTCTGCTTAAACAGCAAGGTTAACTTGTTTTATCATGCATGAAACCTGTACCAATGGATAGAATGGATTTTTGATCATTTTTCATATATAGATCTTTGCATTTGGAGTTACAGACAATTTCTATGAATTTTGAAGTTTGAACTATATTCGAATTTCCTATAATAGAATAAATCCAAGAATTAATTTATCACACAAGAATGCGCCGTGGTGACGCTATAGTCAACGGAGACGCCCAGTCAAACCTGATCGATGGGTCCAGGTGTCGGTAATTAGTTTAGCTAAATATTGATTAAAACTAAACCTGATTAGTTAATGTGGCTGGGCCCCACCGTCATAGGCTCAACAGAGTCAACCAGGCCCATCCGTGGTCAAAGTCAAAGTCGGCTACACTGCGCTTAGTCACGGCCATGCGCGACGCGGGCGGCGGAAGTGGTTTTGGTCATTTCGCAACCAAACGAGCCATGAGGGTGCCTACGGTAGCCGGGGACAAACCGCAGCTTTTGGTGGAGTTAGTTGAGCTCGGGCGGCTGAATCGGCGCCGGCGACGACCTAGGCAGCCGCCGGAGTTCGGGCGAAGACGAACTCGAGGCTAGGGTGTTCGGTGAGGTGCGTGGAGTAGTTGGTTAGATGCTACGCAGTGCGGTGAGCTTGATGGACACCGAGAGGTGGTTGGTGGATGGCCGGGAGCACGCCGGGCGACGAGCTCAAGGGCGGCGGGGGGGTTGAGCTACATCCGTCACTACATAGCTCGGATGTGAGAGAGGAAAGGAGGGGAGATAGCTGCTCACAGGAACTCAAGAAACACTCGTGCGGTCGGGACGGCTGGTGCGACGGCGGCGTTGAAGGGGATCTCCGCACGGCGGGTCAAGCAGGTCGGTGCAAAGGGCCTCCTGCCACACGGCACTCTGGGCTCGGCTAGCTCGACGAAGAGGAGGGCGGCGGAGCTCCTAGATACGATGGGGAGGAGCACGGACGACGGGGAGCGCGATACAACGACGGCGTGGCTGCGGTGGCGTCGGCCATGGCGGGGGAGCGCGAGGGAGAGGAGCCGGGGAGGAAGAGAGATGTCTGAGGGCTCGGGGGGAGAGAGAGAGTGATCCGCGTCGCGGCTCGGTGAGGGGAGCGGCGAGGCGGCGGCCAGGCGCGTGGCACCCATGCGGTGCTCGCCGAAAGCACTGCCGCCTGCCAAGCTGCCAAGCTAAGCAGCCACATGCGCAATGGCCGGGCCAAGGGGCTGCCGGAAGGCGCTGTAAGTATTTCCCATTCTGTTTTTCTTTTTCTAATTTTCTCAGAACTTTGTGGAGTTTAAAAAATACTCAAACAGTTCCAAAATTCACCAAATCGACTCTGGTCCTTAGTTGGAATATTTCCAACATGGAACATTTTTGTTTAGAATATTTGGGCATTTGAAATAATATATATAATTTAAATTGCCCAAACTCAAATACTTATGATTTAATTCAACAACCTTAGGATGACCTAGAAAATTGTGCACCACTTTTGGCAGAGGCTCTGAACCAAGGCAAAGGTGATGAGCATTTTAGAAGGGCATTTCAGTGTTCATTGAAAATAATTTTAGTAAACCCTAGTTGGATTAAAAGGGGTTCTGGGGTTTCTGTCCTTCCCATTTCAAATTTCAGATGAAAGTTAAACATGTTACACACACTAATGCATGGACTAGCTAGGATGTGACACATAACGAGTGACAAAGGCTGTCTTGGGGATGTCCCTGCTTCGATCTTGATTTGGTGGTAGCCTAACCTAAAATCCATCTTGAAAAGATCGAGGGTCCAAATGAGCTGATCATACAGTGTCGTTGATCCCGGAAGTGGATATTTGTTCTTTATCGTGACCAAATTAACGGACGATAATCTACAATCATCCGTCCGCATATCATCCTTCTTCTTGACGAAGAGGACGGGCAAGCCCAAGGAGAAGAACTAGGACGGATGAAACCCTTTGCAAGGATTCATTGTTGTTTCTAAGCTCGCTAGTTCTAAGGGTGCCATCTTGTAAGGTCTCCTAGAGATTGGAGCGTTCCGGATAAGATCTATGACTTAACTCTACATCTCCGCTGTGGAACACCGCGCAGTTCCTCCGAAAGACATCCGGAAAATCACGGACTATCGGGATATCTTCAAGGTCCGGAAGAGGGCTGGCATTAAGAGAATAGAGTTGACGCTTGCAACTCCTCGTGGAGATAAAGGACTATCTTGCCGATGGGTGTGTAAGCTGAACAGATCTCGTGTAACAATCAATCTTGGCATGATGAGTCGTCATCCACCCATACCCAAGATGATGTTAATATCTCGAGGACTTGAGGGCTACAAGTGATGCAAGGAATACAAGTCTATCAACAAGGATTTCATTACCATAGCTGATTCTAGTGGTTTGCCATCTAGACCCCGGGTTTGATTTCAAGCGGAGTTGGCATATCACAAAATGACATGTCGTGCAAACGAGCATAGCCTTCGGAAATGAAGGAGTGAGATGCTCCAGTATCGAATAGAACCGAAGCTGGATGACAATTGACAAGGAGTGTACCAAGAACGACATCCGGATCATCATGAGCGTCTTTAGTTGAGACGTGATGCACACGTCCATGTTCAGTGGGGGCTGACTTAACATTGATCATCTTGCGTGATGGCTTAACACAACCAACAGCCTTCTCGGCCGGGTGGAGCATAATCGGCCCGAGAGCAGCCACGTGCATAGTGTCCTCTGCTCTCCGCATGTGAAGCAAGTCCTCGGTTGGACGTGGACCCGCATTGACAAGTGGTCTACCATTAGGCCTGGGTGGAGCATGTAATCGAACTGGTGAGGCGCCACATGGGATGGCCTCGTGAACATCCGTGGAAGAGCAGAGTTCGAATCCAAATCCGTGCTTCGCGAACTAGAACCGGAGGAAGAAACCAAATCACGGTGTGCACGAGACTCCTCGTAAGTGAGCTGAGCTGTCTCGCATTAATGGCCTTGTTCACAAGAGCTTGGAATGTATCACAATGATGCAGGTGGAGATCACGACGCAACTTGGGGTTGAGACCTTCCGAACCTAGCTCGCTTCTTGGCGTCCGTGGACACTTTTTTGTAGCATAGCGGCGAGGTTCTCAAACTCTCTACTATAAGCATCAACAGCCATCTTACTCTGGGTGAAATTATAACTCTTTCTCTTGCGATCGAAGAGGGCTTCAGAATGTGATGCTCGCTAAAAGCCTCAAAGGAAATCTCTCCGTAGGAATCGCCAGCCGGAAGCATAGCCTCATAGTTCTGCCACCAGAGACTAGCAGTGACCTTCCGTGGTATGCAAGATAGGTGACCTTGTCACTTTCAGCTACGTCGCAGAACGGAGCTATGCGTGATACTACGGAGCTGGCCATCCGCATCGAGTGGCTCGATGGAATGATGAAAGGTAGGTGGGTGCAAGTTTAATGAAGTCATGAATGGTTGCAAACCCTTTGAACTGCCAGCGGTGTTCTCTCGACACGCGCTAACAAGCGTTAGACTCACGCTTGTTCCTTCCATCTCTAACATGAACTCGCCAACGAAGGTGGGTCGGAGGATCCTCATCCCTACCATCTCCATGGTTCTCGCTACGAGCAATGTAACTTCGCTTAACCGATGACATCCCGATAAACGTAAACCAAGGACGGAATCAACATCAACTATAAGCTATAGATTGTAGGACAAGGAAATTAGTATCTCTCGACTCCTAGGGCAATTTCAAGATAACGGCAAGAAAATGCTCGTAATGAGACATCCTCGCTAAAATGGGGTAGTAACATACTCAACATCTTCACTCAAGGTTCTGAGATATTACTAAACAGGCTGCACCAGAGGTACTCGAAAACTGGGGTATGACTCTGATCAACCAATCCTAAGAGACTACGGAGTAGTAACACGTGATCCTGATAGATGGAAGAGAAAGCCTAGTTCCTTAACCCCGTAGGAAAGATAGGACGACTCAGATCAGAAGGCCATGAGGTAAAGGAGTAAAAGAGCCTTACGTTCCTTCCCACAATCAATTCCCCTACATAACTAAAGCATTTCTAGACTCAACTTTGACCAGGTTGGCTTGGAAATCCTACAGGCAGTCAGGCTCTGATACCAAAGCTATCGGGACCCCGATTCTAAGTCACACCGATCTAGCATGTAACACATCATATCACTTTGCGGCCTCACGCACGGTATTCCCACGGTGTCGCTTACCATGGCCCGGGACCGCTTATGCGCTTTTGGCTCATGTATATGATAGTGTCGCTAGCATCCATATGACAGAGAACCCGGCCGACATGACTAGTCGTGAACCCAAAGTGGCACTAACCTATGGGGACAGGCATACATGAATCAACATCGAGCATGTCGGTCGCCAGCTGCGAATCCGGCAGTAGCACTGGCTAACAGACTCGGAACCCCGGCTGTAGCAGGCTAGGCAGGACTCCGATGTCACCGCTGTGACATTTCAAGGCGATGCATACAGAACGGCGAATCACATGTCGCCACCAAGTGTTCCGAGCAAGAGTGTCAAGAAGCAGACTCCTGAAACCGGCAGTAGCGGACTACCATGGCTCGTGGAAGCACTAGACTACATTTCCCCATAAGAGAGGCTACCAAGGATAGACAACTAGGTTGTCGGATCCCACACATAGCAATACACGCTACACGCACGCATAACATGCAAGTATGTGTTGTACAACATGGCATCACAACATAACGCAAACTCATATAGATAAAGGCTCAAGAGCCACATAGCATTTAATACAAACAGGGTCACATGACCCATCATTCGTGAGCATTCAAACAACAAGCGAAGCATTACATGTCCGAGTACGCATAACTACAAAAGAAAAAGGCCGAGAAGCCCGACTATCTACAAGACCTCCCAAGGGTACAAGATCGTGAATCGAGGTAACAAGCTACTCGTCAAGTCCAAGCGAACTACTAGTGAGACAGATGTCTCATCTGCAAAACATAAATAAAGCAAACGTGAGTACAAAGGTACTCAAAGAAGACTTACATCAGATCCTAACATACATGCATTTGTATCAAGAGGGTAATGTGGAGTTTAGTTGCAGAAGCCAGCTTTGACTCGTGGCTATCCTGTTCTACGACTACCGTAACTTCTTTGAGGTGATATGGCGCACACGAGTCCACTAGTCACCACACAATACACTACTATGGATTCATTCCTGCTCCATACGAGAAGGCCATCCATAGCACTCACACTTGTCTTGAGCATTTTATAGTATCCACTTCAAGTTGTCTATGTACCACGAAGCATCCAAGAAGTCCATAACCGAGGACACGGCTATTCAATAGATCATGATAACCCCGCAGGGTGTACTTCTTCACACACGCCTCGCCACTTACCGCCATATACACGCCATGTATCTCGGCAACCTTCAAGCGGAAGCTCGGCGAGGGTGTCGGCCACGACCGACTAACCACACAAGACTCTAGCCCAGTGTTTATCGCCTATTCGGTTCCATCCGCAAGGAGATCCGCCGGGTGTCGCCACGGCCCCAAACGATGTGTGTGGTTCCCGAGCCCACCATCCGGTGCCACTGCACACCAGGCCACGGTGTTTAGTCTGTCCTAAGCCCACCTCCGGGTGCCACTTGGTAGAAAAATAGCACTACCTACAAACACTAGAAACTAGTTGCACTCGGACAGAGATCAAGTTGGTTAATAAGTCGAGAGGGGCACTTAAGCATTCCAATGTGGTAGTAGCTAGTCATTGGACAACATACACGTAACTCAAGGCTTAAGGACGGTCCCAAAGGAGACAACCCACCATGTACTCCTACATGGCCTCTCACCGCTACCTTTACCAAATCGTGTTCACACACTTCACTCTCAAAGATCGAACATATCAGAACACTCCAATTCATTCCCAATGAATCGACCTGACTCAACTCTAAGCAATAGCAGTATAGCATGGTAGGAACACAACATGGCTCAATCAACCCTACACATGCTAGTGGGTTTCAACTATTTATCGTGGCAATGACAGTCATGCAGAGGAATGGGTTCAACTACCGCAGCACAAAGTAGCAGATGAATCGTTGTTGTCCTAATGCAATGACTGAGAGCAGGAGCGAGAGAGTAGGATTATATCGGAATGAACTAGGGGGTTTGCTTGCCTGGTAAATCAACAAGGGGGCACCGCTTCACGCA
>JAHIAM010003603.1:0-88784 GCA_021605205.1 Aegilops longissima | reverse complement strand
AGATGTCACCTGGTTCTGTAGACGAAGTAGAGTTGGTGCATCTGAAGCCGCACGTTGAAGGAATGACTCCTCATGAGCCACAGGGACCCTGAGCCTCGGGAGGCTCTGGAGGTTCAGGAGGTTCCCTGAAGACCGTCTCCTTCTCCTCCAGGACGGTGTGGAACCTGGCCTCTTGAGCCGCCAGGACTTGTCACATGTTGTGCTGATAGGCCGACGCCACGCTCGGCAAGCCGAAGGGCATGCAAACGTAGATGTGTGGTAGGCCCTCACAGCGGCCCACACGTGATGGCCAGAAGCGCTCCTGAGATGCGGCCCTATTGAGCCTTGGGACGTCGACGCAGACACGCAATACGGCATCCTCGCCTGGATGGGGAGTTGCGCCTTGTGAGCGGCTATGGCCGCGCATGGCTCTTGCTTCTTGCAGTTCCTGGGTGGTCTTGGTGATAAACTCTTGGGTGGTGGGCACTCCTTGCCCTGTGCTCTCCCGAGGAAAGTCTACCGTGAGGCACGCTTCCAAGTGGTGCCCAAGCGCCTCCATCGTGAGGTTGGCAAGGTCTGAGGCTCTCCTGAAGAGAGCCCCCGAGCCCTGCCTGAGGAGGGTGCCGGGCGCGCTTTCCTATGCGGTGGAGGGAGGCCCCCTGGAGCGGGCGCTGGTCCTGATGAGGCTCCTGCCGCAACGCCATCCTCTTGGGATCCTGCGCGATGCGGCAACTTCTTCTTGGGGATGGTCTCTAGAGGGCCTTCACTTCTACTTTCGGGGTCATCGATTGCTGCGGCTTGAAAGGCGCTCAAGGGAGCACACCGCATCCCTCTCTTCACATGGGACCATGATGATTCCTCCGCTTCCTGGCATCTTGAGAACATTGTAGCCGTGATGAGTGACGGCCATGAACTTGGCCAGGGCTGGATACCCGAGGATGGCATTGAACGGCAGGCGGATGTGTGCGACATCGAAGTCGATGAGATCGGTGCGATAGTTCTTGCGCTCCCCGAAGGTGACAGGCAGGCGAACCTGCCCTATCGGTGTGGTGGAACCGTCGGTCACTCCTGAGAAAGGCTTGGTTGGCTGGAGCTGCTCATATGGCACTTGGAGGTTGTCGAACGTGTCGACGGACAGGACGTTGAGCCCTGCGCCGCTGTCGATGAGAGTCTTGGTGACTTGCACATTGCTGATGACTGGGGAGCACAACATAGGGAGGGCGCCAGTGGTGCCTGCGCACATTGGGACCACCTGAGCAGGCGCGTGGCCTCGAGCTTGGGGAGCAACACGTTCACCTCACGAGCGAACTGTTTGAAGATGCGCTGAGAGGCTGAGGCCTGGGCACCGCCCAAGATGCAGGCGATCGCATGCGGCTCCTGGAAGCCCCCAGCCCACTCGTCCTGGTGGTGGTCGTTGTTCCTTCTTGGTGGCGGCAGCGGGGGAAGACCTGCGTTGCCCTGGGGGCGATCCTCACGAGGCGGGTCCCTCCAGGCGCCCTTGCGAGGTTGGTCTGCCGCCCAGTCCTCCACGAGGCAGTTGCGCCACTCTGGCCTTGAGCCACGGTTGTCCCAGCGTCGCCTCCACATCCTCCTCCAGGCCATAGCCCGATCGTTGCTTTCGGTGTCGAACGTAGCATCCTTCCCGTATGGCTCTAAGCTCTTGACAGTCGCTGGTGTTGTGGGTGTTCAAGTTGTGGAAAGAATGGTCGGCTATTCTTGGATGACTCGGGCTGATCCCTGCCTTGCTTGGTGTCGGGCTCCGCTACGAGCACTACTGCCTCTTTGCGCTTCATGTCCTTGGCCTTGGCCTTCTTCACCTCCGCTCCTGCAGTTGGCAGCTCAAGGAGAGAGAGGCGCCCCACCTCAACTCTTGCGCACTTGGCGCCAGGTTGAACAGATCCTGAGATGTGTAGACCTCCTCGTGGATAGCAAGATCTTCCTTCATCTTGACGTCACGAACACCGTCCGAGAACGCGGAGATGATGGCTTTGTCTGTGACCTTAGGGATCTTGAGGCGGGTGTTGTTGAAGGGCTGGATGTACTTCTGGAGGGTCTCTCCTGGTTGTTGCTTCTTGCGGCGTAGATCACCCGCGGCCGGTGGGCGGTCGCGAGTGTCCTGGAAGTTGGCGACGAAGTGGTCGCGCATCTCGTCTCAGGAGGAGATCGAGCCGTGATGCAGGTTCAGGAGCCAGGACCGGGCCCCATCCTTGAGAGCCATGGGAAACTAGTTCGCCATGACTTTTTCGTCTCCGTTAGCCGCTTCGATGCTCAGCTCATAGAGTTGTAGGAACTCCGCGGGGTCGGCGGTGCCATCGTAGCGAGGAGGTAGATCTGGCTTGAACTTGCCTGGCCAGGCGACGCTACGCAGCTCGAGGGTGAAGGTGCGGCAGCCATCCGTGGTCGCCGGGGCCCGCTTCAGAGGTGGAGCTTGGTCTTGGCGAGGTCCGCGCTGCGCCACTGCAGCGGGCACGCGGTCTTGACGAGGTGGCGCGGGGAGCACCGGTGTAGCTTCTCGCGGCCGCGGGATTTCTTGGCAGCTTCTTTCTTCACGCGCGGGCGCCGGGCGCGGTGGATCACGCCGCGGAGGCACGCGCCTTGGTGCCAAGGCACCATCTTGGGGTTGAGGTGGTGAAGGCATGCCATGAGCCCCGTCGCCCGCGACTGGTTGAGGGGGAGGCAGAGAGTGGGATGGCGCGGGAGAGCCCCCTGCGGCGCGGACGAGCTCGGCGACACGGTCGAGCCACTCCTCATAGAGGTCGTCGATGGGGCGGTAACGCAGGAGCTCATTCGCCGTGATGAGCGCGGCTCGTGCCTCCATGGGAGCGCGGTGCGCGTGAGACGAAGAACCGGCAGAGGTAAGTGATGGAGTAGCGGTGCGGCGGTCTTGCCGCACCGAAGGATGCAGCAATGTCGCCTGCTGCTTGTTCCCTGACGGGCCGGTGGCAGCGTTGGCGGCAGGAGACGGAGAACGACAAGGTGGCTTGCCTACGGGAGCCATCTGAGCGACGTGGGAGGAGAGGGTAGCCCGACGCTCATCTCGAGCACGGCAAGCGTCCGCAATGGGAACAACGGAACAATGGAGCAACGAATTGATGGAAGGGAAACTATGGTGCACCCCTACCTGGCGCACCAAATGTCGGATGTGGGGTTCCGGAAAACCCTTAAGGTTCGAACACCGGGGTGCGCGCGAAGTCTCTCCCTCCTACTGATCTACGCTCTAGCTCACTAAGATCTCGAGGACAAACTTGACGAACTCACAACACAGAAAGACACGAGGTTTATACTGGTTCGCGTCACCGTTGTGGTGTAATACCCTACTCCAGTGTGGTGGTGGTGGATTGCCTCTTGGGATGATGATGAATAGTACAAGGGAAGAACATCCTCCTGAGGTTGAGGTGTTCTTGTGCTTGTGTAGATGAGGATGATCTGAACCAGTTCAGGGATCGCTTGCCTCCTCACCGTGGTGGCTAGTCTGTCGGGACCCGATTCCAAGTCACATCGACCTAGCTGGTAACACCTCATATCACTTTGCGGCCTCACGCACGGTATTCCCACGGTGTCGCCTTACCATGGCCGGGACCGTTTAGCCTTTTGGCTCACGTATATGATGGTGTCGCTAGCATCCACATGACAAAGAACCGGGCCGACATGGCTGATCGTGAACCCAAAGCGGCACTAACCTATGGGGACAGGCATACATGAAACACTTGAGCATGTCGGTCATCAGCGTATGAACTCGGGCTGTAGCCTTTGGGCTATGAGGACTCCGGTATCCGGGCTGTAGCAGGCTAAGCGGGACTCAAGTATCACCGTGACATTTCCCGAAGGACAGACATAAGGCGAAATGAATCACATGCCGGCCAGTCAAGTGTCCAAGCGGTAGTCTTTGGGCTAGCGAGGACTCCGGTGAACCGGGCTGTAGCGGACTACTATCGCTCGGAAGCACGAGACTACATTTCCCCATATGAGAGGCTGCCAAGGATAAACAACTAGATTGTCGGATCCCTCATACCAAGCATTTCAATCATACCGCATTATGCCCGATATGAGTAAATACAACAAGGCATCACAACAAAACTCTACAACTCAAGTACTTTATTTAAGAGGCTCAGGAGCCATACATAACTATAGTCATACAGGTAGGGGTCACATGACCCAACACTCAAATCATACAATCATACAAGCACATGCGGAAGCAAACTAGTCTGATCTGGACTCTAGAAAGAAAGAAAGCTTGTTGGAGCCTTTCTATCTACAATGGCCCTTCACAAGTCTTAGATGCGCCACAGGTGGCTAGCTTACTAAATCGTCAAGTCAACATCTACATAGAATCCGTCGGAGGGTAGTATAGTCCTCTGAAAAATATTGATTAAGCAAACATGAGTACAAAAGTACTCAGCAAGTCTTACCACAGAATCCTATCATACATGCACATTCTCAAGGAAGGAAGTGGAGTTATTTGCAGCAAGCCAGCTTTGACTCTTGGCTAAGCTATCCTCGTGACACACTTTGTAAAGCATTTTGTCGTACAGAGTCCACTAATCACCATCACAATACTCCACCGTGGATCCTCTCTCGTCATCCCGAGAGGGCCATCCACGATACTCACACTTATCTTGAGGCTTTTAGTAGTATCCATTTACTTGTCTATGAACTGATATAGGTAACCCGAAGTCCTTCTCCGTGGACACGGCTATTCGAATAGATCATATTTAACCTGCGGGGGTATACTTCTTCACACGCTCTCACCACTTATAAATCGTTTACGACATGTACTCGGCAACCTTCAGCGGAAGCCCAGCGTGGGTGTCGGCCTCAGCCTACCAAACACTCAAGTCCCTAGTCCGGGTTTATCGCCTATTCGGGTTCCATCCATGAGGAGTCGGCGAGGTTTCCCATACAGCCCGAGCGATGTGTGCGGGGTTCCCGAGATACCAAGCGGGCACTTTCGGTACACGACCCCGCAGTGCCTACCGCAACACAACCCACCCCTAAGGTCAGCGTTGCGTCGGCCCCAACATGCTACAAACACGAAACTACTTGCAACTCCGGACTATGAGCAGGGGTGGTTAAGAAGCCGAGAGGGTCAATTAAGGATCCCAATGTGTGGTAGTAACTGTTTCATGGATCACAAACACAGATCTCAGTTCTTAAGTTCGGCTTCAATGAAACAACCCACCATGTACTCCTACATGGCCTCTCATCGATACCTTTACCAAATCGTGTTCAACACTTTCACTCTCGAACCAACACAACCTTTCCTCCAGTTCATCATCCCGATGAGCCAGACTGACACAACTCTAAGCATAGCAAGCATAGCATGGTAGGAATCACAAACATGGCTCAATCAACTCCTACACATACTAGTGGGTTTCATCTAATTCTTGTGGCAATGACAGTCATGCAAAGGAAGTGGGTTCAACTACCGCAGCACACAACAGTTTGAATCGCGTTGTCTTAATGCGATGCGAGAGCGAAGCGAGAACATGGGTTTGTATCGGAATGATCAATGAATTGCTTGCTGATGGAACTGGGGTGAGAACGCCCTTGGATGGGTAGTCGAGGTTATCTTGAGGCGAACCTATCATGAAAGCACACCGAAATAAACACACAAGACAATATGCAACAATATGATGCATGCTATGACATGGCAATATGGATGTGTGTTGGCCTAATGCAAGTTGAAAGAACAGGGGATGAACTCATTTGAATCAAAGATTCAACTGATAGCTCATTTGAGTTAGTCCTAATGGTGCAATTCTTATTCTGGTTATTCAGCATAGTTAACTTGTTTTAACATGCATGAAACCTGTACCAATGGATAGAGTGTATTTTTCTGATAATTTTTCATATATAAATCTTTGCATTTGGAGTTATAGATAAAAAGTTATAAGCATTTGAAATTTGAATTATATTCTGGAATTTACTATATAAAATAAATCCAGAATTTGAATTATCTTGTCGGCATGAGGTCAGCGTGACGTCGAGGGTCAGCAGGGTCGTCCAGGTCAAACTGACCGATGGGACCCGCATGTCGAGGTTAGTTAAACTAATTAACTTAATTAGAACTAATCCTAATTAGTTAACAGAGGTCCACATGTCATTGACTCGAGACAGTCAGCAGGGCCTGATCGAGAGTCGATGGTCAACTCGCGGCGTCTAGCCTTGGCGAGGCCAGCAGCAGGCGGAGCAAAGTGCTTTTGCACTTTCGGGCACCAAATGGGCGCGAGGAGCATCTCGTGGAGCTGGAGATGAGCCGCGGCTGTTGGTGGGGTTAGCTTGGGTCGGGGTGGCGGAGTTGGCGCCCGGCGACGAGTTAAGCGGCCGGGGGCTCGGGTGATGTCGAACTAGTTGCTAGGGGGCAAGGTGAGGCGCGTGGAGTGCATAGTTAGGCCCAGCGCAACTCGGTGAGTCACGATGGACAGGTGGCGTGGCGTTGGGTGGCGGAGCCTCGTCGGCGACGAGCTCATGCGGCGGTGGGTTCGGGTGATCGGCGTGTGCTCGTTGTGGTGCATGAGGAGAGAATGGAGAGGATGGGGCAGCAGGCTCACGGTGATCCCGTAGAAACCTCGTCGGGGTCGGGATGGTCGATCGGGCGGCGGCGGCGAATCTCCGTGGCGGAGTCGAGGCGGTCGGCGGCGGCTTCGAGACAAAGATCTCGGGGCTCGGCTTGTCCGGCGGTGGCGACGACGACTCTCGACGGAGGGCGGCGGTGGCTACTGGCTCTGACGTCGGCCATGGCGAGAGCCATGGCGAGGAGAGCGAGAGAGAGGCGGGGAGAATGGGGTGTCACAGGGTGAGGCGACAGCGGAGGTCGTCGAGGTGGCGAAGCGGCGAAGGGGTGAAGCGAGGCGGCGGCCAGCTGCGTGGCGCGCCCTGCGCTCGCCGGCCGACACCAGAGCTGCTGCTGGCGAGCCAAGCAGCTCATTGCTGCGGCTCTTTGGCTGGGCAGCAGGTGGGCGAACACGGGCGACAGTAAGTTTTCCTTTTTTAGTCTTTTCTATTTTACGTAACTTTGTGGGGTTTTAAAAATACCAAAACTATTTTAAAATCACCAAAATGCTCTGGTCACTTGTTGGAATATTCCCAACATGAAACATTTCAGTTTGACAATTTTGAACATTTAAAATATTTTATATAATTTAAAATGCCCAAGTTTAAAACTTGTGGATTAACCCTAGAACCCTTAGATGACCTAGAAAATGATCCACCTCCTTTGACATGGGTTACGAACCCAAACAAAGAGGATGAGCATTTTGAAGGGCATTTGATTCATTGAAATAATTTTAGTAAACCCTAGTTGTTTTAAGGGGGTGTTACGGGGTTTCTGCCTTCCCCATTTCAAATTCAAATGAAATTAAACATGATGCACACCTAATGCATGGTCTAAGCGGGATGTGACAACTCACCCCCACTCAAAAGAATCTCGTCCGAGATTTAGGATCTGTTCTTGAAAAAGGTGGGATACTCAAGTCGAAGGCGATCCTCCCTTTCCCAAGTTGCTTCTTGCTCGGAATGGTTTGACCATTGAACCTTTAGAAACTTGATATTCCGGCGTCGAGTGATGCGCTCGGCTTGATCGAGATCTGAGCGGGATATTCTCGATAGGTGAGGTTATCTTGGAGATCAAGCGTTTAGTGGTCTACTCCACGGATAGGATCCGAGAAGCAACGCTGAGTTGGGAAGCGTGGAAGACATCATGGACTTTGGAAGATCGGAGGTAGTTCAATTGGTAGGCAACTTCCCTCGTTTGGCAAGAATGCGAAAGGGTCCAATGTAACGAGGAGCCAACTTGCCTTTGATACCGAATCGATGGGTTCCCTTTAAAGGAGTAACCGAAGGTAAGCCTTCTCGCCAATTTCATAAGTCATAGGCTTATGCTTGCGGTCATATTGGCTCTTTTGGCGAGATTGGGCTGTTTTCAATTTCTCACGAACAATGCGAACCTGCTCTTACGCTTCTGAATCATATCCGGGCCAAAGAGTTGTCTCTCCCGGTTTCGACCAGTTAAGAGGCGTTCGACATTTCCGTCCATAAAGAACTTGAAGGGCTTTGCCCAAGCTGGCTTGATAACTATTGTTATAAGCGAACTTCGGCGAATGGAAGGCATTTCTCCCAATTCATGCGAAAGAGATGTGAAGCTCGAAGCATATCCTCTAGGATTTGATTGACTCGTTCTACTTGACCACTTGATTGGGGATGGAAGCGGTGCTAAAGAGAGCGAGTTCCCATAGCGTTTGGAAACTTTCCCAAAATCGAGAGGTGAAGAGACTTCCACGGTCTGAGTTAATCTCAATGGAACACCATGAAGAGACACTATTAGAGAGATGTACAATTCAGCTAGCTGGCTAGCGGTTATACTCTCACGAGCGGGTAGGAAGTGGGCTACTTTGGAAGGCGATCAACAACAACGAAGATAGCATTATTCCCTCTCTTGGTCACAGGAAACCCGGTAATGAAGTCCATACCGATTTTATCCCATTTCCATTCAGGAATTTCCAAAGGTTGAAGGGTACCAGCAGGCCGTTGATGCTCTGCTTTAACTTCGACGACGAGACGTCGCGATTAGCAATGTATTGACGATTTCTCTCTTCATCCTAGTCCACCAAAACCTCTGGCGTAGATCTTGATACATTTAGTACTACCGGGATGAATGGTGAGAGGAGAGTCATGAGCTTCCTTAAGGATCAATTGCCGTAGCTGTTGTTTCTTGGGAACCACCAAGCGGTTTTCAAAGAAGACAACACCTCGTTCATCTATGGAGAAACATTTAGCAGCTCCGCTAGCGATGTTCTCCTTGATCCGAGATATCCTCTATCATACTCTTGAGCAGCTATGATTCGATCCGTAAGGTCGGGTTTACGCCACCGGGGTGGAAAGGAATCCTCGAGGAACAATGTGAAGATTAAGCTTACGAATTCCTCGTGGAGAATTGGTTGACTTTGTTGTAACATCAGATTGTTACAATAAGATTTGCGACTTAGTCGTCGACCATGACATTAGCCTTGCCGGGGTGTAAGATATTCCTAAGTCGAAATCTGTAATCAACTCGACCAACGTCTTTGCACGAGATTCAAATCCGGTTGGGTGAAGATATATTTCAGACTTTGGTGATCGGTGTAGATTTATAGCGATTACCCGAAAGGTAATGTCGCCAGGTTTTGAGTGCATGAACCCTTGCTGCAAGCTCTAGATGCGTGTGTGGGATAGTTATCCTCATGTGGGCCATAGCTATCGAGATCGTAGGCAATCACATGCGATCTTGCATGAGTATGCAACCTAGTCCTTGTCGCGGCGTCGCAATAGATAATAAAGTCCTTAGAAATCTGGTGGAACAAATGCGGGAGCAGATGTCGAGCGTCTTTTCGGTTCTGAAAGCTGATCTCGCCTTTATGGCGTCCATTCGAACTTCTTATCTTTCTTGAGGAGTTCGGTTAGAGGTTTAGCAACTTTAGAAATTCTCGTGAAGCGGCGGCAATAGCTCGCTAAACCGAGAAACTCGAACTTGCTTGACCGATTCAGGTGGAGTCCAATCAAGGGCGGCTTGAACTTCGCTTCGGGATTGACAGCAATACCCTTACCGGAGATTACATGGCCTAGATAGGTCACTACGGTAACCAGAATTCACATTTAGAGAATTTGGCATAAAGGCGGTGCTCTCGAAGTTTCATCAATACTAGCCTTAGGTGTTCGGCATGTTCTTCCTCATTCTTGGAGTAGATGAGTATATCATCGAGGTATACCACGACGAATTTGTCTAAATACTCCATGAAGATTGAGTTCATTAACCGAGAGAAAGTGGCTGGAGCATTGGTTAATCCGAAGGACATGACGGTGTACTCGTATTGGCCATAACGAGTGACAAAGGCCGTTTTGGGTATGTCCCCGTTCTTGATTTTGATTTGATGGTAACCAAACCTCAAATCCATCTTGGAAAAGGCGAGGATCCAGCGAGCTGATCATACAGTCGTTGATCTGAGGAGCGGATACTTGTTCTTGATAGTGACCAAATTGACAGTCGGTAATCTACAACCATCCGATCCGTACCATCCTTCTTCTTGACGAAGAGGGCGGGCAAGCCCATGGAGATGAACTAGGACGGATGAAACCCTTTTGCAAGGACTCATCGAGTTGTTTCTTAAGTTCAGCTAGTTCTAGGGGTGCCATCTTATAAGGTCTTCTAGAGATTGGGGCGGTTAGGAATAAGATCTATCACGAACTCGACATCCTGTCGGTGGAACACTGGCAGTTCTTCGGAAAGACATCCGGAAATCACGGACTACGGAATATCTTCAAGATCGGAAGGGGTTGGCATTTAAGGAGTAAAGTGGGCGCTTAGACACTCGGGTTAAAACATTCCTTGTTTTGCCGAAGGATGGGTAAGTTGAACAGTTCTAGTGGAGCAATCAATCTTAGCATAATGGGCTGACATCCGTCCATACCCAAGATGATGTTTATGTCAGAGGACTTGAGAGCTATTAGAGATGCAAGAAAGACTAATCATCGACAAGAATTTCATTCCCATGACTTATTCTAGAGGTTTGCCATCTAGAACCGGGAGTTTAATTTCCATGGAGGTAGGCATGTCACGAGAATGTGGTGTTGTGCAATCGAGCATAGCTCTCGAAATAAATGAATGAGATGCTCGATATCAAAAGAACAGATTGCGGATGGCAATTAACAAGAAGCGTCCGAGGGCGGCGTTGGGATCCTCATAGGTTTCTTGGCAGAGACATAGTTGACATGGCCACGGCGGTGGCAACTGGTTTAACATAGGGCACCTTTCTGCTGGCTTGCCGCGACCAACAGATTTTCGGCTTGATTGGGGTTGTTCAGGGACACTCTCGAATATAGTGGCCCGTCTCTCCACACTTGAAGCAAGTGATCACATTTGGACGTGGAGCAGCACTAGCAGTTGGACCTCCATAAGTCTTGGGTGGAAAATCGGCTGGTTGGGGCGAGGCGCCTCGAAGGATGGCCTCGGGGTGTACACAGGTGGTAGAGCGTATTTGGAACCCAAACCCGGCGCTTCGGGATCGAGCGGATGGCGATCGAGTCACGGATGTGCTTGCGTGAAGCCTCAAAATCAGTCTGCCCGATTTGGTGCCGATAGCCTTATTGACTAACCGGGAAAGAGGTACACTCATGCGAGCGGAGATCTCGGCGTAGCTCGGGGCTAAGTCCCTTGCGGAACCTTGCACCTTCTTGGCATCGGTAGAAACTTCTTGGGAGCATAGCGTGCTAACCTCCCAAATTCACGGTATGTAGGCATCCTTTGTCGACCTACCTTGGGTGAAACTGCAGAATTCCTCACGTTTGCGGTCCATAAGACCTTCGGAATATGGTGCTCACGGAAGCGGCACTGAATTCATCCCAAGTTGTAACTTGTCCAACGGACGCATAGCCTCATAATTTTCCCACGAGAGACTAGCGGGGCCTTCCGGATGATAGGCGGCAAAGGTAACCTTGTCAGCCTCAGCCACGTTGGCGGAGCGCAGCTTGTGGTGGATCTTTGCGGAGCCAATCATCTGCGTCGAGAGGCTCGACGGAACATTTAATTTTGGAGGATATAGCTTGACGAAATCATTGAGTGAAACCACATCGTTTCTTGGCTGGCGTGCTGTGTTTTGTTCAATCCGCTCCAATAAGCGGTTGGTTTCGCGCTTATTGCGTTCTGCTTCCAGCATCACCTCGGCCAAAGATGGCGGTTGCGGCGATTCACATTTCGGCTGCTGGCTTCTCCCCGCTCTGGAACAGCAGGAGTATTTGAGTGTTGACCATCACAGGAGACAAAGCAAAGGTTTAAACCAGGATGGCAGAATTTAACAAGGAAGTGCGGAAGGTAATGGACAGCATGGAATGCAAAGATGTTCATCCGTATGACATGGTAATATAAAACTGCCATATATATATATACCATCGGTCATACACACCATTCATAGTTTAGTACAAGCTGATGGAGTACAACTATAAGGAAAGGCGTTACATCTCATCGGAAGCATTCCAACTCCTATACATTATTTTCTACACTTAGGAGCGATACACACTAAGTCGTATTCCACGAGTCACGCAGGGGCGGTGGAAACACAACCATTACCATACTAGGAATACTACTACTATCTCAGGCAGCTCCATAGTAGTCCTCATAGAAGTCACCACCCAGACACAGAAGTGGAACATGATCGTCCGGAGCAGACAATCTGTGGGGCACTGTGGACCATAAGGACTCGGATGTGGCCGTGGACCAACAAGCGGTGGCAGGCAGAGGCCCACGAGGAGGTGATGCCTCAACCTCCGCCACTCCATAAAGTCTGGCAGACTCTCCCTTGCAGGGTACAAGTCTCTCATGTCCATATATCCGGCTTGCACGGCAGGTGCAAACCTAGTCGAGTAGCCCGTGGTCGAGCGGGCATTAAAAAGCTCCATACGCAAGGCCGGTTCTCACGGTCCTTGTCCTCCAACAACTCAGTAGTAGTGCGAAGGTGAGTCCTCATGGGATGCATCGCTGTACAAACCACGAAGATAGCCATGCGCCCGGGAAGGATCTTTGGCATATAAGCGGAAATCGGTGTTGCTCGGCCAAAGCGTTACGGCTCGAATAATAGTCATCATGGAATAGGCTGCATCTTGCACCGACATTCCAATAGTGATTCGAGCCCATAAGAACGATGAAGTGGCTCGATAGCTCCGGGATAGGATGGATAAATCCGGACCGTGCATAGATATTGGCTTTGATTGAAATCCTAAACTGCTCCTCGGCGGTATATTCAGGATACCATCGATAACCAGACTCAATCATCACCCGGACCAACATGGCGTGTGACCGCACACATCAATGCAGCGGGTCAGGCGAACCACTTGGTTACGGGGCGGGTGGCCATCTGAAAGCACAGCCATAATGCAAAGGCATTAGAATTTCTAGGAAAATCGGGCAGCATAACATCGTAAATGCTCAAAATCAGATTTGAGACATTCAAAATCAGATTGCAAAACCACTCAACAACATCATATCAAGGTTACGGTTCAAATGATAGCATACTAAAATTTAGCAGCCTGAGCGAGGATGTAACCAACAATCCTATAAGTTACTACGGATTAGTAACACGTGAACACGATAGAGAGAAGAGAGCCTAGTCCTATACCCACGTCGAATGAGAAGAGGATGACTCGGATCGAGAGGCATAAGGTAAAGGAGTAAAAAGAGCCTTACGTTCCTCCACAATCAATTCCCCTACATATAACTAAAGCATTTCTAGACTCAACTTGACCAGTTTGGCTTAGCGGACCTCAGAGCAGCCCTGCTCGATGCCAGCGCTGTCGGGACCCGATTCAAGTCACATCGACCTAGCTGGTAACACCTCATATCACTTTGCGGCCTCACGCACGGTATTCCCACAGGTGTCGCCTTACCATGGCCGGGACCGTTTAGCCTTTTGGCTCACGTATATGATGGTGTCGCTAGCATCCACATGACAAAGAACCGGGCCGACATGGCTAGTCGTGAACCCAAAGCGGCACTAACCTATGGGGACAGGCATACATGAAACACTTGAGCATGTCGGTCATCAGCGTATGAACTCGGGCTGTAGCACTGGGCTATGAGGACTCCGTATCCCGGGCTGTAGCAGCTAGGCGGGACTCAATTATCACCGCGTGACATTTCCCGAAGGACAGACATAAGAACGAAATGAATCACATGCCGGCCAGTCAAGTGTCCAAGCGGTAGTCTTTGGGCTAGCGAGGACTCCGGTGAACCGGGCTGTAGCGGACTACTATCGCTCAGAAGCACGAGACTACATTTCCCCATATGAGAGGCTGCCAAGGATAAACAACTAGATTGTCGGATCCCACTCATACCAAGCATTTCAATCATACACGCATTATGCCCGATATGAGTAAATACAACAAGGCATCACAACAAAACTCTACAACTCAAGTACTTTATTTAAGTGGCTCCGAGGAGCCATACATAACATAGTCATACAGGTAGGGGTCACATGACCCAACACTCAAATCATACAATCATACAAGCACATGCGGAAGCAAACTAGTCTCAGTCGGACTCTAGAAAGAAAGAAAGCTTGTTGGAGCCTTTCTATCTACAATGGCCCTTCACAAGTCTTAGATCGCCACAGGGTGGCTAGCTTACTAAATCGAAGTCAACATCTACATAGAATCCGTCGGAGGGTAGTATAGTCCTCTGAAAAATATTGATTAAGCAAACATGAGTACAAAAGTACTCAGCAAGTCTTACCACAGAATCCTATCATACATGCACATTCTCAAGGAAGGAAGTGGAGTTATTTGCAGCAAGCCAGCTTTGACTCTTGGCTAAGCTATCCTCGTGACACACTTTGTAAAGCATTTTGTCGTACAGAGTCCACTAATCACCATCACAATACTCCACCGTGGATCCTCTCTCATCATCCCGAGAGGGCCATCCACGATACTCACACTTATCTTGAGGCTTTTAGTAGTATCCATTTACTTGTCTATGAACTGATATAGGTAACCCGAAGTCCTTCTCCGTGGACACGGCTATTCAATAGATCATATTTAACCTGCGGGGTATACTTCTTCACACGCTCTCACCACTTATAAATCGTTTACCGACATGTACTCAACAACCTTCAGCGGAAGCCCAGCGTGGGTGTCGGCCTCAGCCTACCCAAACACTCAAGTCCCTAGTCCAGGTTTATCGCCTATTCGGGTTCCATCCGAGGAGTCCGGCGAGGTTTCCCATACAGCCCGAGCGATGTGTGCAGGGTTCCCGAGATACCAAGCGGGCACTTTCGGTACACGACCCACGGTGCCTACCGCAACACAACCCACCCCTAAGGTCAGCGTTGCGTGCGGCCCCAACATGCTACAAACACGAAACTACTTGCAACTCCGGACTATGAGCAGGGGTGGTTAAGAAGCCGAGAGGGTCAATTAAGGATCCCAATGTGTGGTAGTAACTGTTTCATGGATCACAAACACAGATCTCAGTTCTTAAGTTCGGCTTCAATGAAACAACCCACCATGTACTCCTACATGGCCTCTCATCGATACCTTTACCAAATCGTGTTCAACACTTTCACTCTCGAACCAACACAACCTTTCACTCCAGTTCATCATCCCGATGAGCCGGACGACACAACTCTAAGCATAGCAAGCATAGCATGGTAGGAATCACAAACATGGCTCAATCAACTCCTACACATACTAGTGGGTTTCATCTAATTCTTGTGGCAATGACAGTCATGCAAAGGAAGTGGGTTCAACTACCGCAGCACACAACAGTTTGAATCGCGTTGTCTTAATGCGATGCGAGAGCGAAGCGAGAACATGGGTTTGTATCGGAATGATCAATGAATTGCTTGCTGATGGGCGGGGTGAGAACGCCCTTGGATGGGTAGTCGAGGTTATCTTGGGGGTAGAACCTATCATGAAAGCACACCGAAATAAACACACAAGACGATATGCAACAATATGATGCATGCTATGACATGGCAATATGGATGTGTGTTGGCCTAATGCAAGTTGAAAGAACAGGGGATGAACTTATTTGAATCAAAGATTCAAATGATAGCTCATTGAGTTAGTCCTAATGGTGCAATTCCTTATTCTGGTTATTCAGCATAGTTAACTTGTTTTAACATGCATGAAACCTGTACCAATGGATAGAGTGTATTTTTCTGATAATTTTTCATATATAAATCTTTGCATTTGGAGTTATAGATAAAAAGTTATAAGCATTTGAAATTTGAATTATATTCGGAATTTATTATATAAAATAAATCCAGAATTTGAATTAATTGTCGGCATGAGGTCAGCGTGACGTCGAGGGTCAGCAGGGTCGTCCAGGTCAAACTGACCAGTGGGACCCGCATGTCGAGGTTAGTTAAACTAATTAACTTAATTAGAACTAATCCTAATTAGTTAACAGAGGTCCACTGTCATTGACTCGAGACAGTCAGCAGGGCCCTGATCGAGGTCGATGGTCAACTCGCGGCGTCTAGCCTTGGCGAGGCCGTAGCAGTGGAGCAAAGTGCTTTTGCACTTTCCGGGCACCAAATGGGGCGCGGGGAGCATCTACGTGGAGCTGGAGATGAGCCGCGGCTGTTGGTGGGGTTAGCTTGGGTCGGGGTGGCCGGAGTTGGCGCCGGCGACGAGTTAGGCGGCCGCCGGGGCTCGGGTGATGTCGAACTAGTTGCTAGGGGGCAAGGTGAGGCGCGTGGAGTGCATAGTTAGGCCCAGCGCAACTCGGTGAGTGCGATGGACGGTGGCGTGGCCGTTGGGTGGCGGAGCCTCGTCGGCGACGAGCTCCGCGGTGGGGTTCGGTGATCGGCGTGTGCTCGTTGTGGTGCGAGGAGAGAATGGAGAGGATGGGGAGTAGCCAGGCTCACGGTGATCCCGTAGAAACCTCGTCGGGGTCGGGGACGGTCGATCTCTGGCGGCGGCGGCGAAGGGATCTCCGCGGTGGCGGAGTCGGGCGAGGTCGGTCTGGCGGCTTGGCGGCAGATGCTCGGGCTCGGCTTGTCCGGCGAAGTCGGCGACGGCGATGCGACGAACAAGGTCTCGGCGGCGCTGGGACGGCGGTGGCTACGGCTCTGACGGAGGAGCGGCGGCAAGGCGTCGGCCATGGCGAGGGACAGCGAGAGAGAGGCGGGGAGAATGGGGTGTCACAGGGGTCGGGCGGCGACGGAGGTCGTCGAGCGCGGCGAAGCGGCGAAGGGGTGAAGCGAAGCGGCGGCCAGCTGCGTGGCGCGCCCTGCGCTCGCCGGCCGACACCGAGCTGCTGCTGGCCGAGCCAAGCAGCTCATTGGCCAGCTCTGCTGGGCTGGGCAGCAGTGGGCGGCACGAGGCGACAGTAAGTTTTTCCTTTTTTTAGTCTTTTTCTATTTTCTGTAACTTTGTGGGGTTTTTAAAAATACCAAAACTATTTTAAAAATCACCAAAATGCTCCTGGTCACTTGTTGGAATATTCCCAACATGAAACATTTCAGTTTGACAATTTTTGAACATTTAAAATATTTTATATAATTTAAAATGCCCAAGTTTAAAACTTGTGGATTAACCCTAGAACCCTTAGATGACCTAGAAAATGATCCACCTCCTTTGTCATGGGTTCTGAACCCAAACAAAGAGGATGAGCATTTTGAAGGGCATTTCGGATTCATTGAAATAATTTTTAGTAAACCCTAGTTGTTTTAAGGGGGGGTGTTCTGGGGTTTCCGGCCTTCCCCATTTCAAATTCAGATGAAATTAAACATGATGCACACCCTAATGCATGGTCTAACTGGGATGTGACACCAGAACACTGACACAGTCCGATCAGGTGTTTACAACACCCTAGTCGGGCTTAAATGCTAACTAGGGGCTGCGCCTACATTTTTATTGTCGAACTCCTATGGCTAAGTGAGGGTGATAAAACCACATAGTCCAATTGCCTGGTTCGTTGCGCTAAACACCTCCTTCAAGGACCAAAATTTTGGATCAAGAGTGTTCAGATTCCATCCCGGACACCCCCGTACTACCTACATGGGGGCTGAAGCCGACGACTGGCCAACTCTCAGATTTAATAAAAATGGCCGCACAGGAGGTAAAATTTTAATAATAACAAGCATTATATTACATAACAGCTTTGTTCCACCATAGAGGACGTGATAACATGAAAGTATTTGATTCAAAAATAATGTCCTTAGAACATTGCTCCACTACAGTGCGGGATCCCTCCAGGACATCTTCAAAATACCGCTCGGGTGTGCGGTGCTCCATGCCAGCGGGCGGCCCCTCGGTCGCGAGCTTGACGATGTTCATCTTCGCCCACTGCACCTTGATGCAGGCAAAGGCCATCCACGCACCCTCGATGCAGACCGACCGCTTGATGACATTAAGCCGAGGGCAGGCATTGACCAGCCGCTTCACGAGCCTGAAGTAGCTGTTGGGTATAGCTTCGGCAGGCCACAGCCAGATTGTTAAATCCTTCATGGCTAGTTCGGCCACCCTATGCAGTTCGACCAACTGTTTTAGCTGGTCGCTAAAGGGCACCGTATGTTTTGGTGCAAGGTATTGCGACCAGAATAGTTTCTCCATCGAGCTCCCCTCTTCGGCTCCGAAGAACTCTGCAACATCGGCTACACTGCACGGCAAATCCGCAAACGCTCTTGGAGAACTCCAAATCCGGGTTAGTAAAAGATACCTCTTCTTCACATATTTGCTTTGCATAATGAAGGCCTTACCCACTGCGATCTTCTTGGCCTCTTGAATCTCCTGGAGAGCGCCCTGGACTTCAACCCGGGCATCTTGTACGCTTTGGCGAGCCTTGGCGAGTTCGGTCTTTTGATCCGCAATATTGTGCTCCAAGGACTCGCATTTCTTCACGGCATCCTAGAGCTCTTGCTAGACCTCACCGACCCTGGCCTCGTGCTTTTCGTGGGCGGCCTGTTCCTTGGCAGCTCTCCCCTTGGCCTCGGCCAGCGCCTTCTTGAGGGTCTCTACCTCGGTCGCCGCTCCTAACAAATGCCATGGAACTTTGGTCAACACAAATCATTAATCCTTTCTGGACATACAGCAGGTCATTACATACCTTCGTTGTCTTCCAGCTGTTTTTTCACACGGCCGAGCTCTTCTTCAGTCCGCTCCAGACTCTGCTTCAGTCCAGAGACTTCGGCAACATGAGAAGTCGCGGCCAACAGCGACGCCTGCTTATTCACATAGACATATATGGTTAGTCTCCTACGAAAACTATTTGATCCTCTGTTCGGCTGTTCTTTCCGAACACCGGACAGAATCTCAGGGGCTACTGTCTATACTGTGACTTTCTTTTTACATAATTGCATCACTTATCTCAAAGCCTGTCAGCAGGCTAGTGCAGGCTTCGGTTAGTCCACTCTTAATAGACTGAATCTCAACCACCGCACCCATAAGGATACGGTGCTCCTCAACAATGGATGCACCTCGCAGTGTTTCCAGTAGAGTATCCGGTGCCTCTGGTTGGACAAAGGTCACCGGCGGAACAGGCGCACCTCCTTATTTTGAAGGAGGATGCTTGCCTGAATCAGGAGCCGCACTGGCTTCCAGAATGGTATTCGGCTGAGGGCCGCACTGGATACGGTCGCCATCGCCAGTTTCCATGGGGATTTGCTCCCCCATGTGTCCGGCGGCCGAGGTTTCGCCCTCTGGCACAGCCCTGATGACCTCCTGCATCTCTTCCTGGCCTAGGATCCTTTGGGACAACACCTCAGTGTCATCCATGGCCCTGGGAAAGGAGGCCGCCGGAAGGAACCCACTGTCCATCACCTTCGGGTCCAGCGAATTCCCCGGAGATGAGGATCACTCGAGGTCGGAATGAGCCGGACTGCAATTGTGTGGTTCAACGTGTTAAAACTACGAAGTAAAGAGGCTGATATATAAATGCGTCACGGTCTTTGAGTACTCACGATCTGCCCAGGGGCTTATCTCAGGGGCGCCGCTCTAGGCTGATGTCGATGTCCCACGCGGAGTTATCCGTGAGGGAGACCTTCCCCTTCTTAGACGCTTCTGCCTCCAGATTTGTGGAGGCCGCCCTCTTCTTCCTCCCCCCCCCCCTCAGGGGGAGAGTTGCTCTCCTCCTCGTCCTCGTCCTCGGCAGCGGAGGAGTGAGTCTTGGTGTCTTCGGACGCCGCGTCCGAAGCACCCTTGTGGCGGAGACCGCTTCTGGTCTGCTTGGCCTTTTTCTATGCCTTCTTCTTCGGCGCCTGGTAGGGCACCGGAACCAGTATCCTCGTCAGGCGCGGGATAGCTGGGTCTTCGGGCAGCGGAGCTAGACACCGGATCCCCTCCGCCTTCTTTGTCCAGCCCTGAAAAGTTAAATGGGGAAGCTTAGGCATCTTCTCAGATATGCAGGCGGAGGATATACCGCATAATATGGAGAGCTCACCGGACTAGTTGGATGAGTCAGGTCATGACCATGATCCTCGGTTGTTTCTGGCCATGTCTGGTTTCCCTTGAATAGCACCTTCCATATATCTTCGTGCATGGTGCTAAAGAATTGTTGCAAGGTCTGGTGCTTGGCCGGATCAAACTCCCACAAATGGCAAGTTTGGCGTTCGCAGGGAAGGATCTGGCGAACAAGCATCACCTGGATTACGTTGACGAGCTGAATGTTCTTGTCCACCATGCTCCAGTGTCAGCTCATCTGACAAAGCCCAGTCCAGACCCTTCTCTAGCTAGGAGGTGAGCCGCATTGGGGCCCCGGACTTAAATTCGGGAGCCGCGGCCCAGGTGGTGTCGCGAGGCTCTGTGACGTAGATCCACAGCTGTTGCCACCCCTTTACATTCTCTACAAAGGTACCTTTGGGCCATGTAACATTGGGCATCTTTCTCAAAATGGTGCCTCCGCACTCTGCGTGTTGACCATCCACCACTTTCGTCTTCACGTAGAAAATCTTGAGCCACCGTCCAAAGTTGGGTGGGATGAGGAGGAAGGCCTCGCACACGAGAATAAATGCCGAGATGTTGTGGAAGGAGTTGGGGGCCAGATCGTGGAAATCCACCCCATAGTAGAACATAAGCCCACGGACGAATGGGTGGAGGGTAAATCCCAATCCGCGGATGAAGTGAGGGATGAACACTACCCTTTCTTGGGGCTTTGGGGTGGGGATGATCTGTCCCTCGGTCGGAAGCCGGTGGGCGACCTCCTTGGCCAAATATCCGGCCTCCCGGAGCTGGGTGATGTCCTTCTCCTTGATGGAGTAGACCATCGACTTGCCTTGTGCTCCGGATCCGGACATGATCGGATTGCTTTCTTGAGACGGAAGAGATGAGGACTTTGGCGATGGAGCTCGAGAATGGGTGGGCAGAGAGAGAGAAGGCGTGGGTGAAAGGGGGTGAATCCTTATCCCTTTATAAAGCTAGCGAATATCAAGCGCCTCCCCACTCGCCTTAAAACTCGCCTGTTTACCAAGGTCCGCGCAGGCGGCATGGTTGGATTACCCACTCCCGTATTGAAGAGAATCCCGTAATAAGGGGACACGATCTCTGCTTTGACAAGACGTGCCAATGAATCCGCATCTCAAAACATGGAGCGGCAAGTCGAAAAATGGTTCAAAATAATGACCGGATGGTGACGTGGCATCACGCTACAAAAAGTTGTCAGTAGATTGGACTCGTGAAATATTATACTCTATGCGGTTGTGTGTGGTACTTGTTTTGTAGAGCCGGACACATTCTTTGTGTTCGAAGGCTGTTTTGGAGTATTCGTAGGAGGAACCCGCCTTGCAATGACGAAGACAATCCGCGCGCCGGACACCTCGTCATTGAAGCCTCGTTGAGGGGCTACTGAGGGAGTCCTGGACTAAGGGGTCCTCGGGCGTCCGGCCTGTTGGACATGGGCCGGACTGATGGGCTGTGAAAATACAAAGCCAAGGACTCTCACCCGTGTCCGGATGGGACTCTCCTTGGCGTGGATGACAAGCTTGGCATTCGGATATGAAGATTCCTTTCTCTATAACCGACTTTGTACAACCTAGTCCCCTCCGGTGTCTACATAAACCAGAGGGTTTAGTCCATAGGGACAATCATAATCATACATGCTAGAATTCTAGGGTTTTAGCCATTATGATCTCCTAGTAGATCAACTCTTGTAATACTCCTATTCATCAAGATCATTCAAGCAGGAAGTAGCGTATTACCTCCATAGAGAGGGCCCGGACCTGGGTAAACATCGTGTCCCCTGTCTCCTGTTACCCATCGACCTTAGATGCACAGTTCGGGACCCCCTACCCGAGATCCGCCGGTTTTGACACCGACACTACGCATGCACCCAAGGACATGGATTTGATTTTTCAACCAATTTATATGCATTGGAGCATGCACATGTAGTTGAAATTTGAAATATGCACATAAATGCATTGAAAACTCAGTTAATGCATAAAAATGTCCAAGCGAACCCCGAAAAATCACAAAAATTCACACAACACTCCTATTGTTCTATGTTGACACGAGAAAAAACTTGAAATCAATAAGAGGCAATGGATATTGTTTCGTTGTCGGGGCTTGGGTGCGACATATGCCAAAGGATGGCTTATCATGGAAGGGCCGAGTAGAACGTCGCTGGTGCCTGGAAACGGGATGAGGCGAAGGCATGCACGCCGGCGAATCTTACCCAGCTTCAGGGCTCTCCGAGGAGATAACACCCCATCGCTGCTCTGGGGGTCTCCGCATGATCACTATGGCAAAATGGGTACAAGAGGCTCCTTGAGCTGTTCGGGGTGAGGAAGGAGAAGGGCTCGGCTTGCTCTTCTCTCCCTCTACGTGTGTGTCTAAAGCTACCAGGTTCCAACCCTTTGCATGGGTGCCCTGGGGGGTTTATATAGGCCTACCCCCCGGGGGTACAATGGTAATCCGGCTTGGGGTGGGCCCAAGCTGTCAGTCTCTAAGTCGCCGTCTTCTCCGCCGACTCCTGGGGCCCGCCGACTAGCGGGCCCCACCGACGGTCCGGCATGGGGCCGACAGCCCTTGTCCGCTTGTGGTAGTCTTGCCGGCTGCGATCACAGTAGCGTGCTTCTAATGACGCGAGCTTGGTCGTGAGGTTATGGCAACAGTGCCGCCGCCTGGCGGGCGATCACTGTTGCCATTCCCTGTCTTGTCTGGTTAATGGCGCGTGGATCCCGGGGGAGGAGCCGGCCGACTCCATCGGGTCCGTCTTTGGGGTGCTCTCGCCGTCTTCGGCACTCCCACCGACAGGCGGGTCCCGCCGTCTTCGGGTCGTACATACAGGCCAACGTGGGTACAGGAATCTGCCCATGGTGATGATGTTAAGGCCGGCATGGCGACAGTGCTGCACCGCACGGAGATCTCCGTTGGTACGGCGCCCTGTAGCCATACCTGCCCTTTATGGACTGGGCGGGGATGGGCCGCGCGGCGGCTTTACCCCATAGTCGCTCAGGCACAAGGCGGTGGAGGTCACGGGCCGACTCCTTGTAGCCGGCCTCGCTGGAGGTCGCTGGCTTGAAGTCGGCCGTCGCTGCTGCCGACTATCTGAAGGCGGCTCTTCGTCTTGGGGTTTTGAGCGGCGCAGCCTGCCCCAATGTTTTGAAAGGTTCAGGGGCTCGGGTCTGCCTACCCGTAGTCCATTACTCCGACATTCGTCCCCAAAGGTGGGACGTTCCCTACCAAAAACCATCATGCTTGTTGTGAGAATCTACGGTTTGTGAGAAGCATATACCCAAACCTGCCCCAAATGGGACAAAATTTGTACCACGGAATGTTGATGCCGCTCCATTATAGCATGCCAAGTTTCATGAATTTCAGACGAGTTTTGGATTTACTAGAATTTAAAAACCAGGCATCTCAATGTTTTGCCGGCAATAAACGGTGTTATGGTGTTTGAAATTCATTCCCATTTCTTGCATGGGACCTAAGCATGCACCCAAGGACAAAGATTTGATTTTTCAACGAATTTATATGCACTGTAGCATGTGCATGTAGTTAAAATTTGAATTATGCACATAAATGCATTCAAAACTCACTTAATGCATAAAAATGTCCAAACGAACCGTAAATAATTCCAGTTCTTTTATGATCATTGCAGATAAAAGGTCTAGCAATTCAAACTCAGTCCATGGCCGCTGTGACCCCATTATGTAATTCAAATCAAGACCAAAAATCAAGTAGATCTCACATGGTTTATTATAACCAACCGTGTGATATGCAGCACAAACTATCTTCGGAACCTGTCTGAATAAGGGACCGTGTCTGATGACACTTTGCGCGCTAGTTTTTTGTCTGAAGCGATTCCAAATTTTTGGCTTCCGCGGAAATATCTACCTCCCCGCCCCCTCCCCCTTACCAAAAGCCACATTTCCCCTCTTTCCACCTTCCTTTCCAAGTTGAAACCTTCTCTCCTTCCTTGCAGCGCTGCCGCCTCCTCGTCGGCCACCCTCCTTCACGCTGCTCGGCCTCGCCTATCCAGGCAGGTAATCCACACCCGACCCCCATCCTCCTCCTCCTTCCACATCCCACATTCCCCGACCGCCGGCGTGACCGCGACACCTTCCACCCAAATCACCGACCCCTCTACTAAATAAGCGCTGGCCTAAGCCATGGTGCACGCAGCATAGCCAGGACCTCAACGAGCATTTGGCAGCAGAGAAGCAAATTGCGGCCGCACGCGCGGATGAGGACGCGATGGCAGCCATTCGTGCTAACCCCAAGATCTTGGAGGAGCACCTCACTGTCGAGGCCACCGTTGACGCCTCACGAGCCGACGCCGCGATGCGGTTGGCTGCTTTAAACGACAGTTCGTGGCATTTTCTCGAGGCCACCGTCGGTGCCTTCGACGAAGACTACGACGTGTTTTCTCAGCGTGCACGTGCTTACCTCATCTCGAGAGCCAGAAGGTTGGTGCCCGGAGCGGCTCAGGTAACTCAACACTACAACGAGGGCACCCACGATGTGGAGGCCTCACCCTGTTCCATGTCCAAGGAGCCAATCGTCATCGATATATCGGACAATGAGGAGTAGCTTGTCTTATTAGCTCACTATAAGGACCCATGTTCAGTTTGCTAGCTACTGCCTTTCCTTAACAAATTCTAGGGATTTGTGCTATCTACTTTCACCATGCAATCTTCTGCTATAGTTTGTATGTTCTATATGTCATGCAATGTGGTGTTCAATTAACTACTTGGTTCAATTCTGCAAATGTGATGTTCAATTCTTCAGGGTGCAATATTTCCAAGTTGTTAAGCATGCTTGGTTTGGTTAACTGTCTGATCTTCTATAAGGAGTATTTTTATATTGTTCAATTGGTGTTTACATAATTGCTTGGTTCATTTGTTGTGGCTTGGTTCACTTGTTGTGGTGTTTAGTTAACTGCTTGGTTCAATTCTGCAATGCGATGTTCAATTGTTGTGGCTGCATTATGTTATTGTATACTATGTGAAGAATAAATTGAATTTGGCTGTACTAAATACATGAGAAACAAATACAATTGATATATTTCCAAGTTGTTTAGCATGCTTGGTTTGGTTAACTGTCTGATCTTCTATTAGGAGTATGTTATATTGTGCAATGTGGTGCTCAGTTAACGTTTGGTTTATTTGTTGTGGTGTTTAGGTAACTGCTTGGTTTAATTCTGCAATGCGATGTTCAATTGCTGTGGCTGCATTCTCTTATTCTATATGTGAGGGAAAATCGAATTTGGCTGTACTAAATACATGAGAAACAAATACAATTGCTATATTTCCAAGTTGTTAAGAATGCTTGGTTTTGTTAACTGTCTGATCTTCTATTAGGATTATGTTATATTATGCAATGTGGTGCTCAGTTAATGTTTGGTTCATTTGTTGTGGTGTTTAGTTAACAGCTTGGTTCAATTCTGCAATTCGATGTTCATTTGCTGTGGTTGCATTCTGTTATTGTATACCATGTGAGGAATACATCGAATTTGGCTGCACTTAATACATGAGAAACATATACAAGTGCTATATTTCCTCGTTCTTAATCATGATTGGTTTGGATAAATGGGTTTTCCATGTGGCTTGAATTAATCTGATGAATCCTCAATGTGCTTATTTATCGTCAACATATTTTACTGATAGCATGCGGACCCTTACTTAACCTGATGACTAACTACCTTATATGTGTTGCAGAGATACAATGGGAAGCACTGAGGTTTACAAGATGGTACTAACTATCATACCTTGCCTTTTTGTATTCCTTTACCCCATTTCCAATATAGAGAAGATATTTATACACATCCTTGTTTTCAGGCTTCACTGATGATTACCTCTCAAACCACCTCTGTGGTCAGGAGGCGACGAAAGTTTTCATACAACACCCACAGTTCAATATTGAAGTTTTCCTGAAGAGGTCGAAGGATGGACGGTCAATCATCCACAGGAACTAGCCTAAAGTTGCAAAGTCCTTCAACATGAATGAAGGCTCAATATTCGCCTTCCACTTCAGGAGTTTTCCAGATGAGATGCGTCTCTCTATGTACCATCTATGACGCTAATTTCGAAAGGTTCTAGATGTTGCATGTGAAACATGCTGCTGGTGCATTTGTGTAATGGGGTAGCTGAGTGTTGAAGCTATATCATGTTGTACTCTGATGTATTTCAATTATGAAATCCTGCTTCCTTAATATGGAAATGGAATATATTATGTGCTTAATATGAATGTCAATTAGATTAATAAATGGATTATTAATAATAGGGCAATTAGCCTGCTAATTGGGTTTTCCTATTGCATACGGTTAATGAGAAAACACCGTGGGTGATGACCTAAGGCAACGCACACAGTTTCTATGAATAAACCGTGTTGGATCAATGAACAATCACACATGACATTCTCTTCAAAACTGTTTGCGTTACGCCACCTTGCGCAAACGTTTTCCATGTAGTTACTGTGTGGGATGTATAGACGAACGGAAATGTTTAGTGGTGACTGACTGTGTGGGATGTTGATACATCTCCAACGTATATATAATTTTTGATTGTTCCATGCTATTATATTATCTGTTTTGGGTTTTTAAAGGGCTTTATTATGCAATTTTATATAGTTTTTGGGACTAACCTATTAACCAAACCCACTGCAAATTGCTATTTTTTTGCCTATTTCAGTGTTTCGCAGAAAAGGAATATCAAACGGAGACCAAACAGAATGAAACCTTCGGGAGAGTTATCTTTCGAACAAACGCAACCCACGAGGTAGGGAGGCGCATCCAGGGGGTAGGCGCACCCCCACCCTCGTGGGCCCCTCGTGCTCCACCGACCTACTTCTTTCGCCTATATATACTCATATACCCCGAAAACATCCAGGAGCACCACGAAACCCTATTTTCACCGCCGCAACCTTCTATACCCGTGAAATCCCATCTTGGGGCCTTTTCCGGCGCTCCGCCGGAGGGGGAATCGATCACGGAGGGCTTCTACATCAACACCATAGCCTATCCAATGATGTGTGAGTAGTTTACCACAGACCTTCGGGTCCATAGTTATTAGCTAGATGGATTCTTCTCTCTCTTTGGATCTCAATACAAAGTTCTCCTCGATCTTCTTGGAGATCTATTCGATGTAATTCTTTTTGCGGCGTGTTTGTCGAGATCCGATGAATTTTGGGTTTATGATCAAGATTATATATGAACAATATTTGGTTCTTCTCTGAATTCTTATACGCATGATTTAAATATCTTTTCAAGTCTCTTCGAATTATCAGTTTGATTTGGCCTACTAGATTGATCTTTCTTGCAATGAGAGAAGTGCTTAGCTTTGGGTTCAATCTTCCGGTGTCCTTTCCCAGTGACAACAGGGGTAGCAAGGCACGTATTGTATTGTTGCCATTGAGGATAAAAAGATGGGGTTTGTATCATATTGCTTGAGTTTATCCCTCTACATCATGTCATCTTGCCTAATGCGTTACTCCGTTCTTATGAACTTAATACTCTAGATGCATGCTGGATAGAGGTCGATGTGTGGAGTAATAGTAGTAGATGTAGAATCGTTTCGGTCCACTTGTCGTGGACATGATGCCTATATACATGGTCATGCCTAGATATTCTCATAACTATGCGCATTTCTATCAATTGCTCGACAGTAATTTGTTCACCCACCGTAAATTATGCTATCTTGAGAGAAGACACTAGTGAAACCTATGGTCCGGGGGTCTATCTTCCATCATATTAATCTCCCGCCAATGTGCTATTTCTGCCGTTGTTTATTTTGCAATCTTTACTTTTTAATCTATAGAACAAAAATACCAAAAATATTTATCTTATTATCTTTATCAGATCTCACTTTTGCAAGTGGCCGTGAAGGGATTGACAACCCCTTTATCATGTTGGTTGCAAGGTTCTTATTTGTTTGTGCAGGTACGAGGGACTTGTGTGTAGTCTCCTGCTGGATTGATACCTTGGTTCTCAAAAACTGAGGGAAATACTTACGCTACTTTGCTGCATCACCCTTTCCTCTTCAAGGGAAAACCAACGCATGCTCAAGAGGTAGCAAGAAGGATTTTTAGCGTCGTTGCCGGGGAAATCTACGCACAAGTCAAGACATACCAAGTACCCATCACAAACTCTTATCCCTCGCATTACATTATTTGCCATTTGCCTCTCGTTTTCCTCTCCCCCACTTCACCTTTGCCATTTTGTTCGCCTCTTTCCCGTTTGTTTTTCGTTCGCCATGGCCGAATCGAAAAGGGCCAAGGGTTCTATCCCGGGTTTTAATACTTTGGATATTCCCTCTGTCCTCTCTAAGCTCATAAATAATGATGCTATGGAAAGGCCTACCGAGGTTATCAATGAGGGTTTGAATAATTTTGATGAAGATGATCCCAGAATTTTTTGTTATTTACTTGATGAGTCTTTAAAAGATGCTTGGGATAGGTTACTAAGGATCCGAGCTAGCTATGTGCCTCACTATCAGATTGAGATCTATCTAAAAAGCTTTTATGTTGGCTTACCCTCTTCGTTCAAGCAAGTTTTAGATTCTATTTTTGAAGAAGGTTTTCTTGAGCGGGATCCCATAGATACCTATGAAAATATGAATACTATATTTGGGCACCCCATGAGTGAGAAGGTTGAATCCACCTCTCTTTTGTGCTTTTATTAAAATGAAATTATCAAAGAAATGAAGGCTAGCTTAGATGCAAATTTCCGTAGCATGCTTAATCTTTCTTCCACCATTAATGGCCACGTGCTTTCTCAAAATAGAAAGATAAATGCTATAGATAAGAAATTTTCTATTTTCTTTCCCAACAACAAAGCTTTCAATACCTAGATCTATTCTTGTTTTTATGCCTAGCTAGGGGCGTTAAACGATAGCGCTTGTTGGGAGGCAACCCAATTTTATTATTTTTCCTTGCTGTTTGTTCCTGTTTAGTAATAAGTAATTCATCTAGCCTCTGGTTAGATGTGGTTTTATGTTTTAATTAGTGTTTGTGCCAAGTAGGACCAATAGGATCTTCTTGGGTGATAATTATTTGATCTTTCTGAAAAAGACAGAAACTTTGCGCTCACGAAAATAATTGTTAAAAATCATCAGAACGGGATAAAATACCAATTCTTTTTGTAGTAGATCAACATACAAATTATCCAGGTTGTCCTAGTTTTTCATATTTTTTGCAGTTCCAAAGTATTCAAACAAATCATATTGCTACAGATTGTTCTATTTTTGACAGATTCTATTTTTCGTGTATTGTTTGCTTATTTTAATGAATCTATGGCTAGTGTCGGGTGGTATGAAACATAGAGAAGTTGGAATGCAGGAGGTTTAACACCAATATAAATAAAGAATGAGTTTATTACAGTACCTTAAGGTGGTGGTTTGTTTTCTTATACTAACGGAGCTCGTGAGATTTTCTATTGAGTTTTGTGTTGTGAAGTTTTCAAGTTTTTGGGTAAAGATTTGATGGATTATGGAATAAGGAGTGGCAAGAGCCTAAGATTGGGGATGCCCAAGGCACCCCAAGGTAAAATTCAAGTACAACCAAAAGCCTAAGCTTGGGGATGCCCCGGAAGGCATCCCCTCTTTCGTCTTCGTCCATCGGTAACTTTACTTGAGGCTATATTTTTATTCACCACATGATATGTGTTTTGCTTGGAGTGTCTTGTACGATTTGGGTCTTTGATTTTTAGTTTACCACAATCATCCTTGATGTACACACCTTTTGGAGAGACACACATGAATCGGAATTTACTAGAATACTATATGTGCTTCACTTATATTTTTTGAGCTAGATAATTTTGCTCTAGTGCTTCGCTTATCTTTTTAGAGCACGGTGGTGGATTTATTTTATAGAAATTATTGATCTCTCATGCTTCACTTATATTATTTTGAGAGTCTTATAGAACAACATGGTAATTTGCTTTGGCTATAAAATTAGTCCTAATATGATGAACATCCAAGATAGGTATAATAAAAACTATCATATAAAGTGCATCGAATACTATGAGAAGTTTGATTCTTTATGATTCTTTTGAGATATTAAGATGGTGATATTAGAGTCATTCTAGATGATTAGTTGTGAATTTGAGATATACTTGTTCTAAAGTTTGTGATTCCGTAGCATGCACGTATGGTGAACCGTTATGTGATGAAGTCGGAGCATGATTTATTTATTGATTGTCTTCGTTATGAGTGGCGGTCAGAGACGAGCGATGGTCTTTTCCTACCAATCTATCCCCCTAGGAGCATGCACGTAGTACTTCGTTCCAATAACTAATATATTTTTGCAATAAGTATGTGAGTACTTTATGACTAATGTTGAGTCCATGGATTATACGCATTCTCACCCTTCCACCATTGCTAGCCTCTCTAATACCGCGCACCTTTCGCGGTATCATACACCCACCATATACCTTCCTCAAAACAGCCACCATACCTACCTATTAAGGCATTTCGATAGCCATTCCGAGATATATTTCCGTGCAACTTACCACCATTCCGTTTGTTATGACACGTTTCATCATTGTCATATTGCTTTGCATGACCATGTAGTGGACATCGTATTTGTGGTAAATACACCTTTATAATTCTTTCATACATGTCACTCTTGATTCATTGCATATCCTGGTACACCTCCGAAGGCATTCACATAGAGTCATATTTTGTTCTAAGTATTGAGTTGTAATTTTTGAGTTGTAAGTAAATAAAAGTGTGATGATCATCATTATTAGAGCATTGTCCCGAGTAAGGAAAGGATGATGGTGACTATGATTCCCCCACAAGTCGGGATGAGACTCCGGACAAAATAAAAAGAGGCCATAAAAAGAGAGAGAAAAAGGTCCAAATAAAAAAAAGATATGAGAGAAAAAGAGAGAAGGGACAATGTTACTATCCCTTTACCACACTTGTGCTTCAAAGTAGCACCATGATCTTCATGATAGAGAGTCTCCTATGTTGTCACTTTCATATACTAGTGGGAATCTTTCATTATAGAACTTGGCTTGTATATTCCAATGATGGGCTTCCTCAAAATGCCCTAGGTCTTCGTGAGTAAGCGAGTTGGATGCACACCCACTTAGTTTCTTTTGTTGAACTTTCATACACTTATAACTCTAGTGCATCTGTTGCATGGCAATCCCTACTCACTCACATTGATATCTATTGATGGGCATCTCCATAGCCGGTTGATATGCCTAGTTGATGTGAGACTATCTTCTCCTTTTTGTCTTCTCCACAACCACCATTCTATTTCACATATAGTGCTATGTCCATGGCTCACGCTCATTTATTGAGTGAAGATTGAAAAAGTTTGAGAACATCAAAAGTATGAAACAATTGCTTGGCTTGTCATCGGGGTTGTGCATGATTTAATTTTTTTGTGTGATGAAGATAGAGCATAGCCAAACTTATGATTCTGTAGGGATAACTTTCTTTGGCCATGTTATTTTGAGAAGACATGATTGCTTTGTTAGTATGCTTGAAGTATTATTATTTTTATGTCAATATTAAACTTTTATCTTGAATCTTTCGGATTTGAACATTCATGCCACGTCAAAAGTTCTGCTAGGTAGCATTCCACATCAAAAATTCTGTTTTTATCATTTACCTACTCGAGGACAAGGAGGAATTAAGCTTGGGGATGCTTGATACGTCTCCAACGTATCTATAATTTTTGATTGTTCCATGCTATTATATTATCTATTTTGGGTGTTTAATGGGCTTTATTATGCACTTTTATATTGTTTTTGGGACTAACCTATTAACTGAAGGCCCAGTGCAAATTGTTGTTTTTTCCTATTTCAGTGTTTCGCAGAAAAGGAATATCAAACGGAGTCCAAACGGAATGAAACCTTCGGGAGAGTTATCTTTGAAACAAACGCAACCCAGGAGACTTGGAGTGGACGTCAAGGAAGCAACGAGGCAGCCACGAGGTAGGGAGGCGCGCCCCCACCATCATGGGCCCCTCGTGGCTCCACCGACCTACTTATGTCGCCTATATATACTCATATACCCCGAAAACATCCAGGAGCACCATGAAACCCTATTTCCACCGCCGCAACCTTCTGTACCCATGAGATCTCATCTTGGGGCCTTTTCCGGCGCTCGGCCGTAGGGGGAATCGATCACAGATGGCTTCTACATCAACACCAAAGCCTCTCCGATGATGTGTGAGTAGTTTACCACAGACCTTCGGGTCCGTAGTTATTAGCTAGATGGCTTGTTCTCTCTCTTTCGATCACAATACAAAGTTCTCCTCGATCTTCTTGGAGATCTATTCGATGTAATTCTTTTTGTGGTATGTTTGTCGAGATCCGATAAATTGTGGGTTTATGATCAAGATTATCTATGAACAATATTTGGTTCTTCTCTGAATTCTTATATGGATGATTTAAATATCTTTGCAAGTCTCTTCGAATTATCAGTTTGATTTGGCCTACTAGATTGATCTTTCTTGCAATGAGAGAAGTGCTTAGCTTTGGGTTCAATCTTGCGGTGTCCTTTCCCAAAGGATGTGAGGGGGTAGCAAGGCACGTATTGTATTGTTGCCATCGAGGATAAAAAGATGGGGTTTATATCATATTGCTTGAGTTTATCCCTCTACATCATGTCATCTTGCCTAATGCGTTACTCCGTTCTTATGAACTTAATACTCTAGATGCATGCTGGATAGAGTTCGATGTGTGGAGTAATAGTAGTAGATGCATAATCGTTTCGGCCCACTTGTCGTGGACATGATGCCTATATACATGGTCATGCCTAGATATTCTCATAACTATGCGCTTTTCTATCAATTGCTCGACAGTAATTTGTTCACCCACTGTAAATTATGCTATCTTGAGAGAAGACACTAGTGAAACCTATGGTCCCGGGGTCTATCTTCCATCATATTAATCTCCCGCCAATGTGCTATTTCTGTCATTGTTTATTTTGCAATCTTTACTTTTCAATCTATACAACAAAAATACCAAAAATATTGATCTTATTTTCTTTATCAGATCTCACTTTTTCAAGTGGCCATGAAGGGATTGACAACCCCTTTATCGTGTTGGTTGCAAGGTTCTTATTTGTTTGTGCAGGTACGAGGGACTTGCGTGTAGTCTCCTGCTGGATTGATACCTTGGTTCTCAAAAACTAAGGGAAATACTTACGCTACTTTGCTGCATCACCCTTTCCTCTTCAAGGGAAATCCAACGCGTGCTCAAGAGGTAGCAGATGTACTTACGACCAGAAATGCTTTTGACTGTATAATTGTTATTTTTTGAGCACTACTATATGTATTTCTGTATTTGAGTGCTCGACGGTCGCACACGACTTCATTTTGCCGAGCGTGTGTGCCAGGAGGGCATATCACCAATGGTTTCTAGGTCGTGTGGGAAGGACCCCCCTATCGCCCACACTCACTTGGCGACGGTTCCAAATGCCGTCACGGAAAGGGGTAAAAACCGTTTGTTTAGGACCGATGCGCACCAGTGTTAGTTTCATCCCATGGCTTATATATGGTCATTGTTCAGGATATCGGTAGCTGGTACCATATAGGTCGGGGGCTGATAAGGGACTAACCGGTGAATTGGACTTTTAACTGAATATATCTACAACCCATTTATCATTAGGTTAACTAGGGCCATATGTAATATACTGAGGCTACATAGCAACATGTATTGTACTTAATGTCTAAATATGCAATCCTATGCTACATAGCAACAAGGAAGAGTGTTACATTAATGTTATGATGATGTCTAGATATACGTAGAAGAGCAGCAACAACAACAACAACACAACCCTGTTTGGATACTCAACTTAGCTAGAGGTTAGAGTTATTTTCTAGCTCATGACTAACCCTGAACTAACTCCATCCAAAGAGTTGTTTGGATGGCAGGGTTAGATTGACAATAAATGAACTATTAGAACTAGCTCCAATTAGCACCTCTTGGGTTGGATAATTTTTTTGGGTGGGTTATAGATACAACTAGCTCAAACTAGCCCTCATGTTTAGATATACTTTAGGGCTATTTGATCCTGAACTAGCTCAAACTAAATGTAACCCATGGATACAGCAGCAGTTAATCAGTCGATAATTTGTAAGAATGCAATAAACTCCTTCCGGCCCATAATATAAGATGTTAATTCATCTAATATGTGAGTATATTGGATGTTTTAAGATATTATAAAATGGTGTTGTACTATATCATTGTTCAATTGTTGTTTAGCTTCTAATATTACCTTGGTGCTTTTAGGTACATATGTCATTGGTAAAGATCCACGCTTTGACCCTTTCTGCGTATGGGGCAATGAGATATCGACGAACCAGCATCAAGTGAGGAAGCTGATAAAGATTGTTAGTAAAATGGATCCATAGATGGAAATTAAACTATTTCTTTACACTTTATCCAAGACAACAGAGAACTGCAGGATGGTAAGTAAGAACTCTGCAGCCTTCTTTTTATTGCCCATAATGAGTTGTGTTATATGATAATGTGTGAATCTTTTTCCTTTGCAGTGGTTGCCAAAACAGTTTACACAAGATTACCTCTCAAACTACATGATTGGTGAGCATGCAAAGGTTAAAGTATTTCTACCAGAACACGATGATTATCTAGATGTTTTCATGAAGACCGTGAAGGATGGGCAGTTGGCCATCACAAGGGGTTAGACTAGAGTCGTGCGTGCCTTCTGCATCGAGGAAGGCACAATATGGGCACTCCGCTTCACCTTGTTCAGCAGCCAGAATGTATTTCGCCTCTTTCTTTAATGTCTTTAATAGTACAAGTATATAACTGTGGTTCATCATTTTTTTATTTGGTTCTTATTTAATTCTTGTACATATGTACCTATGAATCGAATAATGCATGGGTTGTTTGAACCTGATGGATATGGATAAAGCTATAGCATACATTCAAATTCAAATTCAAATCCAGTGCAATTTGAAATAGCAGCAATTAAATTACGGTGAAATTATGCTCTCCAGGTCGTTACAACCATGGTTGGTAAAACAGAAATGTTTGCGATATACACCATAATCCTAGATGGTTCACAGAGAGGAAAGGTGTGCAAGCATGCACACAGTCGCCATTCGCAGAGTGTGTGCGATGTCAGACAATATCACAAACGGTGCGGGCAAACTAAACATTTGTGTTAGTTTCCTTATCGTACACGATTCGCGACCATGAACTGTTTCTGATGAAGTATGCATTGTAAACGTTGCACCACAGAATAGCGTGTGCGATAGTTGTCGTGTACGACGATGTTACGACAGTCCGATGTTTCGTAATCCTGTCCGACACTCGTATGACGATTAGCTAACCTTCTTAATTAGTTATCGCATACCGTTTGGGAAAAGAGAATGTGTGTGATTGTATGCTTGTCATCAACATTCTATAATAGTGAACCGTTTGTGATGGGCCGGGCATCGTAAACGTAGCACCATAGAATACCGACTGCGATGGCAATGCAAACACAAATGAGTAGGCGTACTATAGGGTCCCTATCCATGATGATTTCTGGGTCGTGTGGGAAGGACCCCCCTATCACCGTCACTCACTAGGCGATGGTTGCAAATGCCATCGTGGAAATGGGTTAAAAACCGTTTGTATAGCACCGATGCATACCAATGGAGGCCATGCACGCTCCAGCTTTTTCTGAGCAGGAATTTACCGCACTCAGCTCCATGGATGTGTATATCTGAGCCACTCGAGACGGTCTCGCCAGAGTTAATCAACTGTTCTCAAAGGATATGCATGTAAGAGTTTATGCAAATTTAATAGATATATGCCAGTAGCCCCCGAGACTTGAAGCGATGTAATGCCCCAGATTCGATGCGCCAGGTGTCCGCCAGTTATTCGCCGTCGTTGCCTTCTCATTTGCTTGCGTGTTGCACTTTGCCATGTCATCATATGCATTTCATATCATGTCGTCATGTGCATTTCATTTTGCATACGTGTTCGTCTCATGCATCCGAGCATTTTCCCCGTTGTCCGTTTTGCAATCCGGCACTCCTATGTCCCCCGGCGCCCCTTTTTGCCTCTTTTCATGTGCGGGTGTAATATTTCTAGGAATGGACCGAGGTTTGTCAAGCGGCCTTGGTATAGCACCGGTAGACCGCCTGTCAAGTTTCGTGCCATTTGGAGGTCGTTTGATACTCCAACGGTTAACCGGGTAACCGCAAAAGCCTCTTTTGTGTGCAGCCCAACACCCCTTCCAAAGTGGCCCAAAACCCAGCAAACTCCTCTCCATGCTCTCGGTCGTTCGATCACTATCGTGTGGTAAACCGCCTCATTTGGACTCTCCTAGCTCCCTCTACCTATAATTAGCCCCCCCATGCCGCATCTCCGCCGCCGCCGCCGCCATTGCCATGCCAGCAGCAAGCCCGCCAGCCGCCCAGCGCCAGCGCGCCACCGCCGACCGCTCCCGCGCCACCCGGCGCTGGCGGCGCCTCCGCCTCCTTGCCGCTCCCGCCGCCCGGCGCCACCCAGCCGCCCAGGCATCGGCGCCGCCCCTCCGCCAGCGACCTCCTCCGCGACCCCGGCGCCCCGGCCCTCTCCGGCCTCGTCGCCGGCGCCGTCCATCTCCGGCGGTCCTCGGGTTCCGCGCCGATCCGATCGGATATCCTCGGTTGACTTTCTTCTCCTTCCCCGAATTCCACTAAGTCATTTTCTGCTATTAATTTTGTTGCATCTTCATTGCATCGTATCTCTGCATCCGTAGCTCTATTTCGTGCGTGTAATATGTCAAATTGTTCGCCTCGACGAGTACATCATTTCATTCCATTGAATCATGTTAATTTGAGTTCATCTTGATGCCCGAAATGCTGTTAGAAGAGGGCTATGTGATGTTAGTTTCAGATTCTTATCAGAACATGAGCGGGCCCGGAAAGCCATGGGAAGAATGGCCAAGGCTTTATGGCCATCCGATACCCCTCCAAAAAGTATGGAGGTGTTGGAAAGCCTGTTCAAAGGTGCCCGACGCCACTTTGAGCAATGGAAGGCATCCACATGTCGTGAGGGCGCACGAGAAGCCTCGGCGATGGTGAAAACATGCTATACCAAGCTGGTTCCAAATCATATGGGCCAGAGTTGGATCGCAGGGACAACACGGGAATGAAATTCCGGTGAACTTGGTGTATGACCAACTAATGATAGCTGCGAAGTATTTGCAAGAAAAATGTAGTTTAAACAGCCTTACAGATGGTATAGATAAGGAGTAGGCATGTGATTCAATGTATCAATCTACTTTATTATCAACCTTATCACCAGTCGAACATGTCCAAAAATTGTCATCGTAGGCCTTCGGCTTCAACCTCCAAACCAAGAAGGTGGAGTGTTTCCGGATATTATGTAGGAATGTAAAAAACATTCACTATGTCCGGAAACCAGGCAATCCGGCCATATTGCTCAAACAGATCAATTTTTGTTCAGGGAGTTAGGTTATATTACTTATTTAACGTAAGAAACATCTTCCAACGAAAATAGTTCTGTTAGGGGTTCCTTTCCTTGGGTTGGCATGCTTAATTATGCGTGCCTAGGCTTTGATCCGAATTACGGGGAGCCAGCCCTGTATATTTTCTCTTATGAGAAGAGTTACAGAAATGTATACATTCTGTTGTTGCTTGCGGACCAGTTATTCCCTTAAGAACGCTAGCTTTCGGCTTCACCCGTCTGAGGTACAGGTTCACATTACCCGGTTGTAACAGTCGTAGAGGTGCTCCCTTTACACCCTAGCCGAAGAATCGGGAATGTAGGGTATAAACATGGGAGTGAGGTAACCCAGCTTGGCAAAAACTTAAGTCATAGAGGTGCATATAATGGCAGCGAATTGTATATAACAAACGGCATAGGCAATTTAAGCTATAAGCTTTTAGAAAGAAGCTTCGTAAAAGCAGCCCCAAGTCATAGTTGGGTGTATAAATTTAAAGATGTGTGCCCCTTATAGTTCAGTATATCCAAACATACACTGGGATATATAAAAAAGGAAAAAAGGAAAAAGAAGAAAAAGAAAGAAGAGGAGAAAAGAAAGGAGCCTAGTCAAAGAAATATAAAGTGGGTGGCCGAACTATGCATAGAACCATTGAAGTCGAGCCTCGTTCCGTGGATTCGGCTCAAGGCGATTACCCGATGCATTGCGAAGGCGATAGGCTCCTCCCGTGAGAATTTCATCTATGATGAAGGGGCCCTCCCATTTTGGTTTGAGCTTGTCCTTCTTCTTCTCTGGGAGACGTAAGATGAGATCACTGACGTTTTATGTCTTGGCCCGCAATTCTCTGCTTTGGTATTACCTGGCCTATTGCTGATAGAATGCGGAACAGGCCTTTGCAATATCATGCTCCTCTTCAAGGCCGTCTAGGTCATCCTGCCGATCGAGCTCGGCTTCTCGCTCTTCATACATGCACACTCGAGGTGAGTCATGAATAATATCGCAAGGTAAAACAGCTTCTGCGTCGTACACCATGAAGAAAGGTGTGTATCCGGTCGTTCGATTAGGTGTAGTCCGCAGCCCCCAAAGGACGGAATCGAGTTCCTCAACTCAATGCTTATCTGACTCCTACAAGGAGCGCACCATTCTGGGTTTAATGCCGCTCATTATTAGGCTGTTGGCCCGTTCAACCTGACCGTTAGTTTGAGGGTGTTAGACAGATGCATAATCGAGCCTAATGCCCAAGTTATCACACCAGGTTTTTTACCTCATCGGCTGTGAAATTGGAGCCGTTATCAGTGATGATGTTGTGCGGGACACCGTAATGGTGTACCATGCCGGATATAAAGTCAATGAATGGCCCTGCTTCAACCATTTTCAGTGGTTTGGCCTATCCACTTAGTGAATTTATCCACCATGACCGGCAAATATTTCTTTTTGTGGCTTCCCCCTTTAAGGGGTCCGACCATGTCTAGCCCCCAGATCGTAAAAGGACACATAATAGGGATTGTTCGTAGGGCAGTGGGAGGCATGTCACTTTTATTGGCGTAAAGCTAGCATCCTACGCAATGTTGCACAAGGGCTTGTGCGTCTGCTCGGGCCGTCGGCCGGAAGAAACATGTCCGGAAGGCCTTGCTTACAAGGGCCCGAGCTGCGGCGTGATGGCCGCCCACACCAGCATGTATTTCAATCAAGAGTTGTCGTCCCTCCTCTTCGGAGATGCATCTTTGAAGGACTCCAGTAGTACTTTTCTTGTACAGTTCACCTTCAAGAACTTTATAAGAATTAGAACATCGAGCTATGCGACGGGCCTCGTTTGAATCATCAGGAAGCTCCTGCCTATTAAGGTAGGCCAGGAAGGGTTCGTTCCATGGAGCAATAACGGCCATGATTTCATGAGCAGAGGGTGTTTCTTCAATATCCAAACCCCCGATGATACCTGTATCTTGTTTGCCTGCTGGGGGTGTTATCATGTCCGGACTAATTTTTCCGCCCTCGTCCTGCCACACCACGGATGGCTTAAAGAGCCTTTCCACAAAGGTATTAGGCGGTACGGGATCGCGCTTGGCGCCCATGCGAGCAAGGATGTCCGCTGCCTGGTTACTGTCTCGAGTAATGTGATGAAACTCGAGCCCCTCGAGTAGAGCCGATATTTTTAGTACGGCGTTTCGATACGGCGCCATTTTGGGATCTTCTGCATCGAACTCTCCATTTATCTGGGATATGGCAATGTTGGAATCACCGCGCACCTCTAGGCGTTGTATGCCCATCGAGACAGCCATTCGGAGACAAAGTAGGAGTGCCTCATATTCGGCTGCATTATTGGAGTCTGTATACATGATCTGAAGCACGTAGTGGACTATGTCCCCTGTTGGGGATGTCAAGATGACACCGGCTCCTAGTCCAGCTAACATTTAAGAGCTGTCGAACTACATGATCTAGTTGGAGTATGAACTATACTCTTTAGGGAGCTCGGCTTCCGTCCACTCGACGACAAAGTCGGGCAGCACCTGGGACTTAATAGCTCGGCATGGCTTGTATGTGATTTCGAATGGTAAGAGCTCAATGGCCCATTTAGCTATGCGGCCGGTGGCATCTCTATTATTTATAATGTCACTGAGTCGTACTTCGGATGCCACCTTGATCAAACACTATTGAAAATAGTGCCCGAGCATGCGGGGTACCATAAAGACCGCGTAAGCTATCTTTTGATAGTGAGGGTATTAGGATTTGCATGGTGTAAGGACCGTAGATACATGGTATACTGGTTTCTGGATGCGAAATTTATGTCCCTCTTCGTCTCGCTCGACGACGAGTACGGTGCTCACTACTTGGTGAGTCATTGATATGTAAAGCAACATAGGTTCGCCAACACTCGGGGCAGCTAGGATTGGGTTGCCTGCTAAAGGGTTTTTATTTCTTCCAATCCGGCTGTAGCTGCCTCCGTCCATTCGAAGTGGTCGGTGCTTCTGAGCAGTCTATAGAGTGGTAATGCCTTTTCTCTTAATCTAGAGATGAAGCGGCTCAAAGTTGCCACGCACCTTGCTCGTTTTGGACCTGCTTTAAGTCTGTTGGTATGGCTAGTTGCGACAAGGCTCAGATTTTAGATGGGTTTGCTTCGATTCCTCTATTGGAGATGATGAACCATAGTAGTTTTCCGGCTGGAACACCGAAAACGCATTTTTCCGGATTGAGTCATATGTCATATGTTCAGAGGTTGTCAGATTTGAGATGGAGATCATCCACCAATGATTCGACGTGTTTAGTCTTGATGACTACGTCGTCTACATATGCTTCCACTGTCTTGCCGATTTGTTTTTCCAAACATGTTTGAATCAAGTGTTGGTAAGTCTTAATCTGATGGAACAAAAGGCATAGTGTTGAAACAAAAAGGTTCACATGGGGTAATGAACACCGTTGCGGCCTGGTCGGACTCCTTCATCTTAATCTTATGGTATCCGTAGTAAGCGTCGAGGAAACACAATGAGTCGTGTCCCGCGGTTCCTTCAATAATCTGGTCAATGCGGGGCAACGGGAAAGGGTCTTTGGGGCAAGCCTTGTTAAGGTCTTTGAAATTGACACAAAGGAGCCAATACTTATCCTTCTTCGGCACCATGACCAAGTTGGCCAGCCAATCTGGGTGTTTAATTTCTTTGATGAACCCGGCTTCGACTAGTTTGGCCAGCTACTCCCCCATAGCTTGTTGTTTGGGTTCAGGAAATCGTTGTAGTGTTTGTTTGACTGGTTTGAACCCCTTGATTATATTGAGGCTGTGTTCGGCTAGTCTGCGTGGGATCTCGGGCATGTCCGCAGGGTGCCTGGAAAAAATATCCAATTTTCGCTTAGAAATGCTCGCAAGGCGGCATCCACCACCGGATCTAGCTGTGCACTGATGGACACTGTTTTGGTAGGATCTGTCGGGTGTACATGAAATTTGACTATTTCATCTACTGGTTTGAAAGAGGTAGATTTGGGCCTCTTGCCGAGGATCACATCGTGTTTGTCCACCATGGATCGCAGGGTGGTTAATTCTTCGGTCGCGAGGGCTTCGGATAGTGCCTCAAGGGCCAGTGATGCGGGTTTTTTCGGCGTGGAGTGCTATATCTGGATCACTTGTGATCGTGATTACTCCATTGGGCCCCAGAATTTAAGATTCATGTACCCGTAATGGGGTATGGCTTGGAAGCGCAAAAAAGCGTCCCGCCCTAAAAGGGTGTGATATTCGCTATTCAAAGGAGCCACGTGGAAAAGCAACTCTTCGGACCGATAATTCTCAAGCGTGCCGATTAATACATCAAGTTTGTTTTTTCCCGAACACCGTGCTTCTCGGCTAGGGATGATGCCTCGAAAGGTGGTACTACTTTGCTCGATGTGTGCTCTATCAATATGCATTTTGTCGAGCGTGTCCTCGTAGATGATGTTAAGTCCACTACCGTCGTCCATGAGCACTTTGGTAAGTCGGAAGCCATCCACAATTGGGTTTAAAACCAAGGCGGCAGGTTCTCAGACTGATCGGGCCCTTGGTTCGTCATCAACGATGAAAGTTATTGCCACGTCATTCCATGGGCTCATTGTGGTTTCTTGGTTAATTTCAGCAAGGTTGCGGAGTGCCCTTTTATGTTGATTATTTCAGGAGAAGGTCTCGAATACAGTGAAGACATTAATGTCGTTGTTTTCTGGAGAGTGTTTCTCCGGGGTAGCAACGGTGAGCTGCTTTTAGCCACCTGCTGGAGTACCAAACATGCCCGAAGGCTATGAGTTGGTTTAGTGCTCAGTGTGGCGTGTATCTGACATGTCTTGTCGATGATTTCGTCAAGAACGGGCCTATGTCCTGTAAGGGGTTTATTTTTCTTGCCAACGAACTTATGATTGGATGCCTCGTAAGGGTACGTTCGTTTTGCCCGGGCAGTGCTCTGCTTAAAGGCAGTAGGTTCCAATTGGGTTTGTTGGGCCTTCCATGTACTTTCCATTGAGCAGTACTTCCGTACCATGTGCGATAGTTCCGTAAAATTCTGTATGCGACGGGAGTCTAGGGCATTCTTAATTCCCTCATCGGTGCAGTTCTGATGAAAAACCGAGACCGCATCATCATCGCAGGAAACTTTGATCTTATTTTTGACAAGTAGAAACTTGACCCAAGAGTTGTGGACCGTTTCCTAAGGTTGTTGCCATACATACATCAGGTCGTATATATCAGGAGGGCCTGAATTTCTTGGAGAGTATTGATTGTGGTGGGCGGGTGGGTTAAAGCTTGAATCCCTCCCCAAGATTGTGTTCAGAGTTTGTACAATCTCCGAGGTCACCGGTTCGGTTCCGGCAAGATCCAAATGTTCCCCGAACACTAAGTCTGACCCCGAGCTCGGGGGACATGGGATTTCCTCCAAAGGAGGAGTATCCGGCTCCATAGTTCAGAGATCCGAACATAGCTGGTTTTTAACTTAAGAGAAGAAATGTTATTGTCTCGTTCCTCGACGACCACCACCAGGTGAGTGATCGGCGGGGAGATGATTTCCCTCAGGTCGGGTTTAAGCCCGATCCGATCATAATCTGGTGAAAACCCTAGGGCGCGATGCGATCTAACATCTCGTTCAAGGACGAGATGCCTGCCGGATCCATCTTTTCGGAGTGTTCGAGAACAATGCGGAGATGATTTTTGGCGATCGCGGGGTACACCATCATCTTGACGGCCGGGCAGGCACCCATGGTGAAGCTGCCGATCTAGAGGACTTGTCCTGAAGTCAGGTTGCTTCCATAAGTGATATCATTGTTGATGACAAGGCGAGCCATCGATCCCACTATCGACCACACAATGGAAATCTCAATGAAAGCACCAATGTCGGTGTCAAAACCGGCAGATCTCGGGTAGGGGGTCCCGAACTGTGCGTCTGAGGATCAACAGTAACCGGAGATAAAGGGGACACAATGTTTACCCAGGTTCGGGCCCTCTTAAGGGACGTAAAACCCTACTTCCTGCTTGATTATATTTGATGAGTATAGGGGTTACAAGAGTTGATCTACCTCGAGATCGTAATGCCTAAACCCTACCTGTCTAGCCTTTGATAATTTTGATAGCCTCTACGAACTAAACCCTCCGGTTTATACACACACAAGAGGGATCTAGGGTTATACAGAGTCGGTTTGCAGAGGAAGGAATAGTACATCTGGACACCAAACTTGTAGTCCACGCATACAGGAGTCCTACGAGGACACAGGAGATTGTCTTCTGCTATTATCTTCACGGCCCATCAGTCCGGCCCGCATAGAATAGGCCTCCACCTGAGGACCCCCTAATCTAGGACGCCCTCAGCCGCCATGTGGAAAATGTCTGCCACTCAATCACTTTGCGGATTGACACCGCACTAATAGACGACGTGGGTCGTGGACAAGTGGTTGGGTGACGTGGTGTTGCCTCCGTGAGCCCCGGCATGTGCTGCCGGTACATCTTGGATGCCTTCTTCCGGGGGTGATGTCAGTGTCAAAACCGACAGATCTCAGGTAGGGGTCCCGAACTGTACGTCTGAGGATCAATGGTAACAAGAGACAAAGGGGACACACTGTTTACCCAGGTTTGGGCCCTCTTAAGGGAGGTAAAACCCTACTTCATGCTTGATTATATTTGATGAGTATAGGGGTTACAAGAGTTGGTCTACCTCGAGATCGTAATGGCTAAACCCTAGCTGTCTAGCCTATGAGAATTCTGATAGCCTCTATGAACTAAACCCTCCGATTTATATACACACCAGAGGTATCTAGTGTTATACAGAGTCGGTTTGTAGAGGAAGGAATAGTACATCCGGACACCAAACTTGTAGTCCACGCATACAGGAGTCCTACCCGGACATAGGAGATTGTCTTGTGCTATTATCTTCACGGCCCATCAGTCTGGCCCGCATAGAATAGGCCGGCCACCCGAGGACCCCCAATCCAGGACGCCCTCAGTGGCCCCCGAACTTGCCTTCAATGACGATGTAGTATCCGGTTTATGTCTTCGGCTTTGAAAGGCGGGTTCTTCTCCATACTTCGGATTGATGACAGTCCGGCTCTGACCTTCACGTTCAACTTTTATGACTCTTCCTGACGTCGCCTCAATTCCCACGCGACAGGCAAATCCGAAGGTTCATGATAATAATATTTTTTAACGATATGCCCCTGACCACACAAGGACAACGCCTATATAAAGAGGCCAGATCCCCAAATGCCATCTACGTCGAGCGGAGAACAACAAGACCAGCCACGAAAAAACGTCAAAACATGTCCGGTGTTCCTAGATCTTCCTTGTGCACTCACGACCCTCAAGAGTGTGATTGACAGAGCTGCGCAGTGTCTCACCTTCAGTTGAGTCGACTCCAGACGCATGGATATCTCCGTCTCGCAGATCTAGTCTCTGTGTGAGCGGGATTAGCATCAATTGGCAATGATGTGCTAGCAGAAAATTTCCCCAATCCCAATAAGGAGGAGAGGGTGTGCTTCATTTTCATTTCTTCTGCAGGGCTTAGGATTCCCGATCCATCCCTTCCTGAGGGGTCTGATAGAATTCTACGGGATCCAGCTACACAATCTCACTCCATGTTTTATTCCACACATCTCGGGTTTTGTTGCTCTTTGCAAACTGTTTCTGGGCTGCGAGGCTCACTTAGAACTATGGAGAAAGCTCTTTTTCCTCGTTCCCCATCATCAAGGGGGTTCCATATTTGAAGTGGGTGGCGCCGAAGTATGGCGCATAGCCGGATCAGGCTACCCTATTGGAACTCCCAAGGAGGTTTCTCCAGAATGATCTTCGTAATTGTTTTATATTGAGGATGTTCCCCTTCCGGACCTAGTTAGGTGCGGCCTCCCCGAATTCTCCGGTGCTCCTTTGATGAAACGCCTCAATTGGCATCCCCGGAGTCCCAAGGAAGAAGACAGTGCAGAAGTGAAGAGGTTGGTCAGCAAGATCATATTACTTGCTCATTCCGAGCTCTCAATAGTTGAAGTAATGGCCATCGCAATAAAGCGATGTATTCAGCCTCTCTAGTCCATAGTGACCCCTTTATGGTGTTACAACGGAGAGGACGACGCGTCCCGTTACAGACGTAAGGGCCCAGATACCCCAGTCGAACTGGCTATAATCCTGGCCGATCTGTATAAGGGGGAGAAAGAAGACTTCCCCCACATAATGTACCGAGAGGGCTATTCCATGTACAACCCCATTGAATGGGTGAGTTTTTGATCAACATCATTGTTTTTCCTTGTTATTAAGGCATACTAATAAAATACTTCTTGTTGTTATAAAACAATCATGGAGGAAGATTATCGAGGATGTTCATTGTCCCTCCCCACAGCCAAAGGATCACGCTCGCGACCAGAACCCTGGATTCTATTAGGATCCGGATATATACATAGAGTTTGATGATGGAGTATTTTATCAAGCGAGCCTTGACGGTTCGGAAGTGGCTATTATGGCCGACTACCCGCACCTTTACCCCTTCTCCATTGTAAGTATTCAAAGAGCTTTCTCAAAAAGAGGTCCCTACTTGCACCTTATCCATTATACTAAATTGCACTTCATAGGATCGGCGCTTGGCAGGCCGCACTCCCTCGAGAGCGGCCTCTATGCAGGGTAATCGTTCAAACGAAAGGAAACTGGGAGTGCTGTAGAGCCCCCTACGCCTTGAAGGAGGTATGTCCGCTGATATGTGCCTAAGCATGAGCTCGGATTGTTAAATTTCCCTTCTACCTTTGTTTCAGGAGGAGCATGCGGCAGACAGTGGCAAAACGCCCTAATAGCCGAATGTCAGCCAATCCGGTGCCGGACTCGTCAACCAGGACGAGGGTTGATGTAGTTCCAGATCCTCCCCCTCATGAGGATTCGGATGACGTATCCATCATGAATTCCGAGGTGGAGAGCGTAATGAATCACCGTCGTCTGAAAGAGGCCATGCGTGCTCCCGCTTTTTCTGAGCAGGAATTTACATCACTCAGCTCCGTGGATCCGTATATCTGAGCCGCTTGAGATGGTCTTGCTGGAGTTAGTCAACTGTTCTCAAAGGATATGCAGGTAAGATTTTATGCAAATTTAATAGATATATGCCAGTAGCCCCCGAGACTTTAAGCGGTGAGGCCAGCCGATTTAAGGATCGATATGACCTGCAGGTTCTCAAGGAGAAGAATAGTGTGATGTGCCAGGAACTGAAAACAAACCAGACATAGCTAAAAGCCGTCACCGCAGAACTTGTAGAGATGAGTAGGGCCGCAATGACCACTGGTCAGAAGAATAAACATGAGGAGGAAAAAGACAAACAATCCAAAGAGATAAAGAGCTTAAAGGCTTAGTTATCGGCCGCATGAAAAGAGAATGATAAGTTGCAAGGCGACATATTCGGTATGACCTTTAGAACCATCAGAGAGACTCATATTATAACATCATTCGGATTGTCATAACTCTGTTGCTACAAGATTATGAACTAGTCGTCCTGAAGAAGAAGAAGTATTCGGATTTCGAGGCCACGTGCTTAAGGAGCTATCCGTGGTGCATGAGCAGGCACGGAAAGCAATGAGAAGTATGGACAAGGCTTTATGGCCATTTGATACCCCTCCAGAAAGTATGGAGGGTTTGGTGAGCCTGTTCAAAGGTGCTCGGTGCCGCTTTGAGCTATGGAAGGTGTCCACATGTCGTGAAGGCGCACAAGAAGGCTGTGCGATGGTGAAAACACGCTATACCAAGCTAGATCCTAATCATATGGCCCGAGTTGTACCGCAGGGACCAGATGGGAAAGAAATTCCAGTGAACTTGGTGTATGATGATGTAATGATAGCTGCAAAGTATTCATAAGAACACTGTAGTTTAGACAGTATTATAGATGGTATATATAAGGAGTAGGCATGTGATTCAATGTATCAATGTACTTTATGATCAACCTTATCTCCAGCCGAACATGTCATAAAATTTTCATCGCAGGCCTTCAGCTTCAACCTCCGAACCAAGAAGGTGGAGTGTTTCCGGATATTATGTAGGAATGTAAAATAAACATTCACTATGTCCGGAAACCAGGCAATCCGGCCATATTGCTCAAACAAATCAATTTTTGTTTGGGAAGTTATGTTATATTACTTATTTAACCTAAGAAACATCTTCCAAGGAAAATAGTTCCGTTAGGGGTTCCTTTCCTTGGGTTGGCATCCTTAATTATGCGTGCCTAGGCTTTCACCCGAATTATGGGGAGCCAACCCGTATATTTTCTCTTGTGAGAAGAGTTCCGGAAATGTATACATTCTATCATTGCTTGACGACCAGTTATTCCCTTAAGAACGCTAGCTTTCAGCTTCACCCGTCTGAGGTACAGGTCTGGATTACCCGGTTGTAACAATCGCAGAGGTGCTCCCTTTACACCCTAGGCGAACAACCGGGAACGTAGGGTATAAACACAGGAGAGAGGCAACCCAGCTTGGCAAAAACTTAAGTCATAGAGGCGCATATAATGGCAACGAATATTACATAACAAACACATAGGCAATGTAAGCTATAAGCTTTTAGTAAGAAGCTTCGTAAAAGAAGCCCCTAGTCATAGTGGGGTGTATACATTTAAAGATGTGTGCCACTTACAGTTCGGTATATCCGAACATACACTGGGATATATAAAAAAGGAAAAAAGGAAAAAGAAGAAAAAGAAAGAAGAGGAGAAACGAAAGGAGCCTAGTCAAAGAAACATTAAGGGGGTGGCCGAACTATGCGTAGAACCGTCGAAGTCGAGCCGCGTTTCATGGATTTGGCTTAAGGCGATTATCCGATGCATTGCGAAGGCGATTATCCGATGCATTGCGAAGGCGATAGGCTCCTCTTGTGAGAATTTCATCTATGATGAACAAGCCCTCCCATTTTGGTTTGAGCTTGTCCTTCTTCTTCTCTGGGAGACGTAAGACGAGGTCGCCGACGCTGTATGTCTTGGCCCGCAATTCTTTGCTTTGGTATCACCTGGCCTGTTGCTGATAGAATGCAGAACGGGCCTTTGCAATATCACGCTCCTCTTTAAGGTTGTCTAGGTCATCCTGCCGATCGATCTCGGCTTCTCGCTCTTCATACATGTGCACTCGAGGTGAGTCATGAATAATATCGCTGGGTAAAACAGCTTCTGCACCATACACCATGAAGAACGGTGTGTATCTGGTCGTTCAATTAGGTGTAGTCTCCAGCCCCCAGAGCACGGAATCGAGTTCCAAAACCCAATGTTTATCTGACTTCTGTAGGGAGCACGCCAGTCTGGGTTTAATTCCGCTCATTATTAGGCCGGTGGCCCGTTCAACCTGAATGTTAGTTTGAGGGTGGTAGACGGATGCATAATCGAGCTTAATGCACAAGTTAGCACACCAGTTTTTTTACCTCGCCGGCTGTAAAATTGGAGCCGTTATTAGTGCTGATGTTGTGCAGGACACCGTAACGGTGTACCACGCCGGATATAGAGTCAATCACTGGCCCTGCTTCATCCATTTTCACTGGTTTAGCCTATATCCACTTAGTGAATTTATCCACCATCACCAGTAAATATTTCTTTTTGTGGCTTCCCCCTTTAAGTGGTCCGACCATGACTAGCCCCCAGACTGCAAAAGGCCACGTGATAGGGATTGTTCCTAGGGCAATGGGAGGCATGTGACGTTGATTGGAGAAAAGTTGGCATCCTACGCAACGTTGCACAAGGGCTTGTGCGTCTGCTCGGGCCGTCGGCCAGAAGAAACCTGTCCGGAAGGCTTTGCTTACAAGGGCCCGAGCTGCGGCGTGATGGCCGCCCAGACCAGCATGTATTTCAGCCAAGAGTTCTCGTCCCTCCTCTTCGGAGATGAACCTTTGAAGGACTCCAATAGTAATTTTCTTATATAGTTCACCTTGGTGAACTTTATAAGCTTTAGAACGTCGAACTACGCGACGTGCCTCATTTTTATCATCAGGAAGCTACTGCCTATTAAGTTAGGCCAGGAAGGGTTCAGTCCATGGAGCAATAACGGCCATAATTTCATGAGCAGAGGGTGTTACTTTGGTATTTGAACCCCCAATGATACATGTATCTTGTTCCGCAACTGGGGGTGTTATCAGGTCCAGACTAATTTTTCCTCTCTCGTCCTGCCACACCACGGATGCCTTAAAGAGCCTTTCCACAAATTTATTAGGCGGGACGGTATCGCCCTTGGCGCCCATCTGAGCAAGGATTAACGCTGCCTGGTTACTGTCTGGAGCAACGTGATGAAACTCGAGCCCCTCGAATAGAGCCAATATTTTTAGTACGGCATTTCAATACGCCACAATTTTGGGATCTTTTGCATCAAACTCTCCATTTATCTGGGATATGGCGAGGTTGGAATCACCGCGCACCTCTCGGTGTTGTATGGCCATCGAGACAGCCATTCAGAGACCATGTAGGAGTGCCTTGTATTCTGCTGCGTTATTGGAGTCCATATACATGATCTGAAGCACGTAGTGGACTATGTCCCCTGTTGGGGATGTCAAGATGACACCGGCTCATAGTCCGGCTAACATTTTAGCTGTCGAAGTACATAACCCAGTTGGAGTATGAACTGTACTCTTTAGGGAGCTCGGTTTCCGTCCACTCGGCGACGAAGTCAGCCAGCACCTGGGATTTAGTAGCTCGACCTGGCTTGTATGTGATCTCGAATGGTAAGAGCTCAATGGCTCATTTACCTATGCGGCCGGTGGCATCTCTATTATTTATAATGTCATTGAGTGGTACTTCAGATGCCACCGTGATCGACCACTCTTGAAAATAGTGTTGGAGCTTGCGGGGTGCCATAAAGACCGCGCAACCAATCTTTTGATAGTGAGGGTATCGGGATTCACATGGTGTAAGGACCGCCGATATATAGTATACTGGTTTCTGGATGGGGAAGTTATGTCCCTCTTCCTCTCGCTCGACGATGAGTACGGAGCTCACTACTTGGTGAGTCGCCGATATGTAAAGCAACATAGGTTTGCCAACACTCGGGGTGGCTAGGATTGGGTTGCCTGCTAATTGGGTTTTTATTTCTTCCAATCCAGTTGTAGCTGCCTCCGTCCATTCGAAGTGGTTGGTGTGTGTGAGCAGTCTATAGAGTGCTAATGCCTTTTCTCCTAATCTGGAGATGAAGCGGCTCAAAGATGCAAGGCAACCTGCAAGTTTTTGGACTTACTTTAAGTCTATTGGTATGGCCAGTTGCGACAAGGCTCAGATTTTAGACGGGTTTGCTTCGATTCCTCTATTGGAAACAATGTACCCTAGTAGTTTCCCGACCGGAACGCCGAAAACGCATTTTTTCGGATTGAGCTGTATGTCATATGTTCGGAGGTTGTCAAATGTGAGATGGAGATCATCCACCAATGGTTCAACTAGTTTAGTTTTGATGACAATGTCGTCTACATATGCTTCCACTGTCTTGCCGATTTGTTTCTCCAAACATGTTTGAATCATGCATTGGTAAGTGGCACTAGCGTTTTTAAGCCCAAAAGGTATGGTGTTGAAACAAAAAGGTCCATATGGGGTAATGAACGTTGTTGCGGCCTGGTCGGACTCCTTCATCTTAATCTGATGGTATCCGGAGTAAGCATCAAGGAACACAATGAGTCGTGTCCCGTGGTTGCGTTAATAATCTGGTCAATGTGAGGCAACGGGAAAGGGTCTTTCGGGCAAGACTTATTAAGGTCTTTGAAATCAACACAAAGGCGCCAAGACTTATCCTTCTTTGGCACCATGACCAAGTTGGCCAGCCAATCTGGGTGTTTGATTTCTATGATGAACCCAGCTTCGAGTAGTTTGGCCAGCTCTTCCCCCATAGCTTGTTGTTTGGATTCAGAAAATCACCGTAGCATTCGTTTGACTGGTTTGAACCCCTTGATTATGTTGATGATGTGTTCGGCCAGTCTACGTCGGATCCCGGGCATGTCCAAGGGGTGCCAGGCAAAAATATCCCAATTTTCGCATAGAAACGCTCGCAAGGCGACATCCATCGCCGAATCCAGCTGCGCTCCGATGGACGCTGTTTTGGTAGGATCCGTCGGGTGTACTTGAAATTTGACTATTTCATCTTCTGTTTTCAAAGAGGTATATTTGGGCCTCTTATCGAGGATCACATCGTCTTTGTCCACCATGGATCGCAGGGTGGTTAATTCTTCGGCCGCGAGGGCATCGGATAGTGCCTCAAGGGCAAGGGATGCGGTTTTGTTTTTGGCGCGGAGTGCTATATCTGGATCACTTGTGATCATGATTACTCCATTGGGCCCCGACATTTTATGCTTCATGTACCCGTAATGGGGTATGGCTTGGAAGCGTGAGAAAGCATCCCGCCCTAAAAGGGTGTGATATCTGCTATTGAAAGGAGCCACGTGGAAAACCAACACTTCGGACCCGTAATTCTCAGGCATGCTGAATACTACATCAAGTCTGATTTTTCCTAAACACCATGCTTCTCAGTTGGGGATGATGCCTCGAAAGGTGGTACTGCTTTTCTCAATGCGTGCTCTATCAATATGTATTTTGTCGAGCGTGTCCTCGTAGATGAGGTTAAGTCCACTACCGCCATCGATGAGTACTTTGGTAAGTCGGAAGCTGTCCACAATTGGGTTTAAGACCAAGGCGGCTGATACGTCTCCGTCGTATCTATAATATTTTATTGTTCCATGCCAATATTCTACAACATTTACATACTTTTGGCAACTTTTTATACTATTTTTTGGGACTAACATATTGATCCAGTGCCAGTTCCAGTTTATTGCATGTTTTTTGTTTCGCAGAAAATCCATATCAAACGGAGTCCAAACGGGATAAAAACTGACTGAGATTCTTTTGAAATATATGTGATTTTTGGGAAGAAGAATCAACGCGATACGATGCCCGAGGGGGCCACGAGGCAGGGGGCATGCCCTAGGGGGTCAGGTATCCCTGGGCCCTCATGGCCACCCCGTAAGGAGGTTGGTGCCCTTATTTCGCCGCAAGAAAGCTAATATATGGATAGAGATCGTGTCCAAAATTCAGCCCAATCAAAGTTACGGATCTCTGGGAATATATGTGTCGGGGGTGAGCTGGTCGTGCCCCACGAGCACCTATGGGACCTTGGTCCCTTGTGGTTCGGAGGGGGGCGGAGATTGCACAAAGAGCAGATCGAGGCGATGCACACGAGCGGATTTTACCCAGCTTCGGAGCTCTCCGGAGAGATAATACTCCTACTGCTGCTTTGTGGATTATCTTGTGTTCTTGCTAGGGAGCAACGCCCGCTACAAGACCTAGCGTGAGTGTGGTTTTCTATCGAGCCGAACCCGAACCGAACCCCCTCTACGTTGCCCTCGGGCCTCCTTTTATAGGCTCAAGGGGTTACCACATATGGCAAGTAGACAGGGTTACAATGGTAATAACCTAGGTTGGTACACCGCTATGTACAGTGTACAGTAACCTATACCTAACTCTGACGGCAAGGGACAAGAGTCATCAATGCCCGTCTCGGTCGCCCGAACAGTGCAACAGGGACCGTTAAGTGCGCCTCCGTTCGCCACGATGGTAGCTTGTCAGCGCTGCTTGTCGCTACTCTCCGCTGGCTGCACAGCTCCCCGACACGCGTCCTTGGGAGAGCCCCGTGGTGACACGTTGGCGGATGAGCTGGAGCGGAGATGAAGAGAGGCCGCCCGCCCCGGCAAGTGCCTTGCCGTGGCGGGAACCTTGTCGCGCTTGGGGGTTCAGCGCCCGCCAAGCCTTCCCGGCAAGCTCCTCTTGCCGGGGCCTTGTTTCCTTCGCGCCCTGAGTGGCCTTCCCGGCAAGCTCCTCTTGCCGGGGTCTTGACTGCTTTGCTCTTGAATGGCTCCAAGGGAGCTACTGAGGGTCTTGGCGGCCAGCAGGCCGGCCCGGCCGTGGGGCGCTGCAACTGTCCGTGCACGAGTTCGGGGAACTAGGGTACCCCTACTCTAGTACACCGACAGGAGCCCCCGGGCCTGGGCCACACATGGCGCCAAGCTCTGTTGGGCCAGGCCCAAAACAGTGCACGAGCGCGCGTGGTCTTGATTACGCCGTTATTTGCCTCGGACCCACCACGTCTCCCACGAACGGCACGCGTCGGACGTGGCGTCGTGGGGGAGATCGTGGGGCTTTCTTTATTTGGAAAAATCGGAACGCCCGTCCCCTCTCCCCTTTATAAGCGGGGGAACCGGGGCAGGACGCCCACTTGCCCTCGCTGTCACATCGGAAAACCCCCGCCGCTTTCCCCTTCCTTCTCGAGCCCACAGAGAGCGACGCTCCGCCCCCTCCACTGCCACCGGTGCCACCCACGCCGTCGGCTTCCTTCACCGCGACTCCCGATGGCTCCGAAGCTGATAAGGGAAGGGCGTGAAATCGTCGGCGCAGCGGCTCAAGGCCATGCGAAAGAGCGGGCCCTCTTCGACCCCCTGCTCAACAGGAAGGAGCTGGTGGATATGTACTACCTCTTTTGGTCGACGGTGACCCGGGCGCATCCGCGCAGGAGGGTCATCTCCGCCGCCACATCTGCGAAGGTCTCAATCGGGTACCCCTTCTTTGCGATTTTCTTCTGGTGCGGGCTCTGCCCGCCCTTTTCTGAATTTTTCTATGATGTCATGAACACATATGGCCTCCGCCTCCTTGACTTCACCCCCAACGCCATTCTTACCATGGCCGTTTTCGCACATCTCTGCGAGAACTTTGTCAGGGTCCACCCAAACGTCGCACTCTTCCGCCATTATTTCTCACCCCGCGTAGAGAGAGAGCCACTTGCGGAGGAATTGCATGGACTTCTAGGATCGGCAAGAACGAAGCATATCTTGGCGGAGAGTTGCGCGATGAAGTGGGAGGAGTGGAGGGCTGATTGGTGCTGGATCTTAGAGGAGGAGCCCCACCTTTTACTGCCTGCGCAAGACCCCCATAGTTAAGTGGCAGCTGGAGCAACTTAGGCGCGGAGGGCGACAAGTTGAAGATTACCACGACTAGGATTTTGCGTCTCCGCAAGCAGGGCTTACCGTAGGAGCAGTTAGCGCGGACTTCCTTCGCCGCCGTATTGCGCCCTTGCAGGAGAAAGGGAGGCCTGCTTGGGAGTTCCAGAACGCGGCGGATATCATGAGGCTGCACCGGGTGCTGAACTGGAACTTCACCACCATGGAGCTTGATGGCATCTTTGCGGAGCTGTTCAAGCTGAGCGGATAACCCGGGATGGTGCATGCTGCGAGGGAGTTGTGCCTTTGTGCAACAACTTGTCACTTGATGGCATCTGTGCGATAATGCCGTTGTGTGACTCCCATGGGATCGTCCCAACCTAGCAGGAGCCCGCCGACGACATAGTGCAGCAGTTCTTTGACACTTTGGCTGAAACGCCGATCCGCGCCCGGCGAGAAGAGGCGGCTCACCCGCGACACCACTGCTCGGGAGTTGGCGCGCACCCTAAGGTTGGAGGAGGCTGCAGAGGCCGCTGCCGCGCGCGCTTGGGTTCACCGTCGAGGCGGAGATGGCGAGGCGGCGAGCCTTGCCGACCAAGAAGAGTTCATCGATGGGGAGGAGCAGCCCGAGCTTGACAACGACCGAGTGAGCCTGCGGGGCGCTTCTCCTCCGCCGTCAAGTAGCTTGCCGTGGGAGGAGCTCGCTGTCCCGCCAAGAAGACGTCTCGGAAGACCGGAGAAGTGTCGAGAGCATCGGTCAACAGCCGCCTCGCCGCCGACGCGCTCCACCGCGGCAAATCTTTGTTGCCCGGGCGCCTCGTTCCGCCATGGCGATGGGCGCGAGGCCTTCGAGCCGCGGCCCTGCACCCGCCAAGCGTCGAGGGAGTCTTCTCCCCAATCCGTCGTGCGGAGCGAGTTTGATCTCTCCGCCCTTAGCTCGAAGAAGAAGAGGAAGAGTAAGATCTTATCGCTGCTATTCGTAATCTCCCAATTTATTGCTTTATCTTATATCGACTGTGCCACTCTGAACTTTCTTTTTCAGGACCTTGGTTCAGAGGCGTCGAAGAGGGCCAAGACGCGGTGGTTGTCGTCTCGGGCGACTCCCAGCAACAACAGGGGCACGTCGAAAACTCCTTGCGGATCCGGCAACCCTTCATCAGAGCAGCCCAGCGCAGCCCCCAGCGTAAGTACAGTGCGCTTCACGTGGCTTGGCGGCGCTTGGTGCTTTTGTTCTTGATATCTGGTTTGTTGGAATCCGGGAGCGAGCAGCCACATCATGGGCGCGGAGGCTACCCACGAGTTCAGCCTCATCTGGAGGCCCCGGAGGTCACTCCGAGATTCTGCTAGCTTCAACTCGCCACCAAGGGAGAAATCTCCACCAAGGGCGCTCTCCGACAAGGGAGTCTTCTCCGCCAAGGGAGCTTCTCCGACAAGGGCTGGCGCCGGCGACCCCAGTGGTGGAGACCGCGCCCACAGCCCACTGCCGTAATCTTCTTGTTTGATAGTTTCCCTTGGTTTCCTTTTCCGTTTCTCTCTTTGAATATCTGTTTGATTTGTGCTTCCTCTTTCTAATCATCAGATCCATCTCTTTGGAGACCTGATGGAAACCGAGGCCGCCGGGCGAGAAGGCGCCGGGCGGCAGTGTCGACGCCGCCAACATGGAGGAGGAGGAAGCTGGTCTTGACAAGCCCGCCGGCGAGGAGGCTCTTGAGGCCGCCAGCCGGGGGCTGGGAGGAGCCAGCGATCGACTGGCGGCCCGGAGGCCGCAGGAGCGCCAGGCGCTGCGCCGACCGCCGATCCCCCCACCATCGATGCCGCACCAGACTCCGAGGAGCCCCAGCCCGGCGCCTACCTGAAAGCCGGTGAGGGTGTCTTCATCAAGCTCCCGTGGGCATCAAGCTCCAGTCGCCAGCCGAGGGGGAGACCTTTGATGCGGAGCTGCTTGCCTCCGCCGGGCTGTCGCTGGTTGATGCCCCAAGCAGCAGCAGTGGTGAACCTGAGGAGGAGCAGCTGCTCAGGAGGTTGCTGTCGCTCTACCGCGCCCGACAAGCTAAACTGGAGTCCAGGGAGGCGCTTGTCGCGAGGGCGGGAGCTGACTTGGAGAAACATGCGGAAGAGCTCCAACACGCCAACAAAGAGACCCTCCGGGACATAGCAGAGGCTCGGGAGCAGCTTGCGGAGGAGCGCACGGCCTTCATCTTGGAGAAGGGCGAAGTTGAGGAGCAGCAGAGGCTTGCCGGTGAGAAGCTCTCTGCTCGAGAAGGTGAGATGGCGCAACGGAAGATCAACCTTGATAGCTTTGAGGAAGATCTCGCCGCGCGCGAGCAAACGATTGGCGGGCCACTCCAAGAGGCAAAAGATGCTGCCGCGGCTGCCGAGGCCGCCAAGAGGGAATTGGAGACGAGGGTGGCTCAGCTGGAGTCCACCCTCCAGAAGAGTGCCGAGGAGGTCGCCGGGCTGAAGCGCGAGCGTGAGAAGGACGCTTACACCCTCGGCGAGCTGCAAGGCCGTTTGGCTGAAAAGATCAAGGAGATCGACGCTGCCAAGGTCGTCAAGGCGGATCTGGAGCTGAAATTGACCACCTTAGCCGGAGGCGTTGAGCAGCGCCGAGGGAGGCGGAAGCGGGCCTGCTTTGGAGAAAATCAAGGCCACCGAGGAGTTCTTTGTCGAATCTGTGACCGCCAGAATAATCTTGAGGACAGCATAATGGATTGGACGAAGGTCTCGTGGACACCGCCGCCGCATCCATAATGAGCTGATAGCGTTGGGGATGACAGATCTTGGATATTCCACCGACGAGAACCTCCAACCCAGCATCAAGCTCAGTCTATTGTTCAAAGGCGTGTTGGCGGGTATCCGGCGGCTCCGGGATGAGGTTCCGAAGCAACTGGCGGAGGAATCACGCCAAGTCTGTGCCGAGGCTCTCCAGAAGGTGTTGATGAAGGTGGCCTTTCGCAACCCAGGCGTCGACTTCTCCAAGGCCCTCAAGTCCCTGCCCTCATCCGTCGATGTTGAAGCGCTCAAGACCCTTGTCGCACCCATTGTGGACAGGGTGAGCGGAGTTAAGAGGCTCGAGGGCGACCGCGTGGATTAGACCGCCAAGTCTATCTTTTTCTTCTCGCTGTAGATCATGTTTAGGCAAAAAATCTATTAGATCTGCGACAAGTTATTATGTAATATACACTATCTTAGGCAATCGAATGCACTGTTATTTCCTTTGCTCGATTTCTTCCCTTGTATGTTACTGCCTTCGCTTTCGGAAACTTGCGGTGCGGCACCCTTGCCGCGAAAGCACCGATCGGAACTTCAGCAACTTCTTTGGCGGGTCGCTACCGACAAGCAACCTCGTCATGGACTAGCCGCAGCTCACTTAAGTTGTTGAGCGGACTCGAAACAAAGTAAGGGCGCGACTAGTCACGATTTGGTTCCTCCACGCTGGGTTTTCCATACAAAGTACTTATCGTTCGAGGAAGATAACTAAAAATTTAAAACTGGTCGCTTAAACTTAGCAACTTAGCTTTTACATTGTCCATTTTCCGGCAAGGCGACGGTTCCTCGGCGGCGCTTGTCGGCCCACATCCTATCTCCTCCTCTCCTCCCCGGTTAACTTGTGGGTGGATGAACCTCCTTGTTTGAGAAGAAAGAAGAAAAAAAAAGTTGTGAAGCCTAATGGCTCATTATAAACTTACGGGTGTAGGTGCTGCACAAGATGTTAGTAAACACATGCATATATGACTATGAAAGCATGTACTAACAAAAATGTGCGCAACCATAAACTTCTTGATGCACGAAGTCTGCGCCCGGCTTTGTACAAAGGATTACATGCAACAGCGGCAAGACTTGTACAAAAGGGTTCTTGCGAACAGGTTCCGCAACCGCGCTATCTATGGGTAAAACTTACGAAGATGCTCTATGTTCGAGGAATTGCTCACGGAATGCCATCTTGGTCTCAAAGCGGACAACGCCGGGCCTAGTGACTCGTTTCACCCGATAAGGCCTTCCCACTTCAAGCGTCAACTTGTTGGAATTCTTGGCGGATTGAGCGCGCGAAGAACAAGGTCGCCTTCCTCGAAGCTTCGGAATTAACTGCGGCTATGGTAGCGGCGCAAAGCTTGCTGGTAACGAGCAGCTCGTCAGCAGCTGAAGGCGATCTTCCTCGAGGAGCAGCGTGTCATCTTGTCGCAACTGCTCTTGCTCAAGCTCATCATGAGCGAGCACTCGAGGTGACCCGTATACGAGTTCTGTGGGGAGAACTGCCTCTGCTCCGTAGACTAGAGCAAAGGGTGTCTGGCCAGTGGCTCGATTTGGCGTCGTTCTGATCGACCATAGAACCACTGGCAGCTCCTCGATCCAGTTCCTTCCGCACTTGTGCAGCCTGTCAAAAGTTCTGTCCTTGAGTCCTCGCAGCACTTCAGCGTTTGCCCTCTCTGCTTGACCGTTGCTTCTCGGATGAGCAACGGAAGCAAAGCAGATCTTGGCGCCAAGATCTTGGGCGTACTGCATGAAGGTGCGACTCGTGAACTGTGTGCCGTTGTTGGTGATGATCCGGTTAGGAATCCCAAAACGACAAACAATTGACATGAAGAACTTGACGGCTGACTGTGCCATCACCTTCCTCACTGGTTCCACTTCCGGCCACTTTGTGAACTTGTCGATTGCGACGTACAAGTATTCAAAGCCCCCGACAGCTCGGGGGAAGGGGCCGAGGATGTCGAGCCCCCAGACCGAGAAGGGCCAGGATAAAGGGATCGTCTGGAGAGCTTGAGCTGGTTGGTGTATCTGTCTTGAATGGGCCTTGCACGCTTCACACTTGGTTACTTGTGCGATTGCATCTGGAGGGCTTCGGCGGAAGAAACCTTGCCGGAAGGCTTTGCGGCAAGTGCTCTTGCGCCAATGTGGTGTCCACATATGCCTCCGTGTATCTCCGCCAACAGCTTCATCCATCTTCCCGGCAAATACACTTCAATTTCACTCCGTTGAGTCTTCTTACATGCAGGATGTTGTCAACAAACTGGTACATACTTGACTTAGGGCTACTTTTCCGCTTCTTCTTGCTCTTGGGAAGTTCTCACATGCTGAAGGAAATGGGCGATTCTGTTGTGCCCATGTTGGAGCACATGGCTCGACAACGAGACTAAAGGCTCATCTATCACTGCGGGATCATCAGCTTCTATGGCAAGGACCTGCGGGTCCGCCGGAGCTTGATGATCCCCGTCAAGATTGCCGGAGCTAAGCTTGTCGGGAGCATTTGCTTCAACGATACAAACTGCATGGTTTGTCGGAGCAGACTGCTCCTCAGTGATATTTGCGTTGGTTTTAGGGACCTTCTTGGCGGCGGCTTCAGAGAACTCTGCCGGGAAGTAGTGGCTGGAAACCAATTTTCTCTTCTTTCTCTGTCCTGTTGAAGGTGTCACGGTTGGTTGAGTCAGCTTGAGCACAAAAATCCCTGGTTCCACAGGTAACTTAAGTGCGGCACATTTGGAGAGGCCATCAGCTATATCATTCTGTGCTCTTGGAATGTGTTCCATTTGCAGGCCTTCAAAGTGCTCTTCCAGCTTCCTCACTTCATCGACGTACGCTTCCATCAACGGACTCTGGTAGTCTTTATTTACTTGGCGGACGACAAGCTGTGAGTCTCCCCTGACAATGAGCTTCTTAATCCCAAGGTCCACCGCAATCCTGAGACCGGCAAGCAAGCCTTCATACTCTGCAGTATTATTTGTTGCTTGTTCCTTGGGAAAGTGCATCTGGACTATGTACTTGAGGTGCTCTCCGGTGGGTGCGATAAGCAGCACGCCAGCACCGGCGCCTTGCAGCGAGAAAGCACCATCAAAGTACAACAGCCACTTTTTATTTGCCTCCTTGACGGGGATGCTTGTCTCTGGAATCTCTTCATCCTGCGTTGGCGTCCATTCTGCTATGAATTCTGCCAATGCCTTGCTCTGGATAGTTGAAGTGCTTTCGAACTTGAGACCAAAGCTTGACAGTTCCAGTGCCCACTCAACAATCCTGCCTGTTGCTTCTGGATTTTGCAAAATCCTCTTTAGCGGAAAGCGAGTGACAACTGTTATCTCATGTGCTTGGAAGTAATGGCGCAGCTTCCTCGAGGCCATGAGAAGGCCGAAAAGCAGCTTCTGCACACCAGAGTACCTCGATCTAGCCCCTCTGAAGGAACCGACAAAGTACACTTGGCGCTGCACCATCTTCTTCCGTATCTTGTCGCAACCCTGCGCTGATCCGTCCTTGTCGGGACCAGGGCTTGTGGCGAAGCCCTCGCTTGTCGCTGGGCGCACCTGCCTCGGTTGCGGCTCATCATCCATCTCCTCTCCGCTACTAACGCAGCACTAACCACTTGATTGGTGCTGCTATATATAGCAACAACTTCTCTTGTGGCTTAGGTGCGACAAGTATTGGAGTGGAGGACAGGTATCTCTTCAAGTCCTGCAGCGCAGCCTCCGCCTCGAGTCCATTTCATTGGACCTGCCTTTTCAAAATCTTGAAAAGCGGCGGTAGCTCAGCAGACTTAGAGATGAACCTCTTGAGAGCAGCCACGCAACCGGCAAGCTTCGACATCCTTGGCGTGTTTTGGTGCTTGATCTGCTCGATGGCCTTGATCTTGTCGGGATTGGCTTCAATTCCCGCTGAGATCTGAAGAACCGAGAAGCTTGCGGAAGGGACTCCAAACACGCACTTCTCGGGGTTGAGCTTGAGGTTGATCTTGCGCAGGTTTGCAAACGTCTCATCCAAATCCTGAACTAGAGTCGCTCTGTCCTTGCTCTTGACCACTATATCATCCATGTAGGCTTCTACATTTCTGTGTATCTGTGGTCCAAAAGCATCATGGACTACCCTTGCAAAGGTTGAACCAGCATTCTTCAAACCGAAAGGCATCCGTATAAAGCAGTACGTGCCACATGGTGTGATGAATGCGGTTTTCTTCATCCTCTTCGCCATGAAGATCGATGATATCCTGAATATGCATCAAGAAATGAAAGCAGATCGCATCCAGCCGTGGAGTCAACAATCTGGTCGTCTGGCGGCAAGGGAAATGGGTCTTTGGGACAAGCTTTATTAACATCTGTGAAGTCAATACAAAGTCTCCATTTCCCATTAGCCTTGCGTACCACTACCGGATTGGCCAACCACGTGGGGTGGAGGACTCCTCTGACAAGCCCCGCTGCTTCCAATTTCTTGATTTCTTCTGCTATGAACTCTTGGCGCTCCTTTGCTGTTTCCTAACTTTTTGCTTGACGGGCCTCGCGTGAGGACAGACAGCTAGGTGGTGCTCAATTACTTTCACAGGAACACGGGGATGTCGGATGGTTGCCATGCAAACACATCGACATTCGCCCGCAGAAAGCAACGAGCTCGCCTTCCTATTTAGGATCAAGCGTGGCAGCGATGGTGAAGGTACCACCGAGTGCCGTCCTCCTTGGCGGGCACCTTCTTGGTCTTTGGCGGAGCTGCCATCGTCTTGTTGCACTTGCGGTGGAGCTCGATGGTGCGTCCTCGGCGGTAGCGCAGCACTCAGAAGAGGTGCGCTTGCGGAGTGGGCAGCAGAGCTCTTGCGGACCTGGTGGTCTTCTTCCCCGGGAGCTTCAGCGGCAAGTGTTTTGCTATTTGGCGCTGCTGCTGCATCCCGTAAATCTTGTCGGCGCAGATAAGTGCATCCTTCTTGTCGCCATGGACAGAAATGACGCTTATCGGGCGGGCATCTTGAGTAGGTTGTAAGCATAATGAGAGGCGGCCATGAACTTGGCGAGTCTTTGGGCGGCCAAGTATGCCATTGTAGGGCAATGGGAAATCGGCGACGTCGAGCGTGACCCTCTCGATTCTGAAGTTGAGCTCGCTGCCGAATGTTACCGGCAACGTGATCTTCCCCTTGGGCTTGCTCCTTCCTGGGTTGATTCCTTGGAAAGTACCGGTTTCTTCGAGCTCGCTGTCAGGGATTTGAAGCTTCTGGAGTACTGCAGAGGAGATCAAATTCAGGCGGCCCGCCGTCAACCAACATCTTTGTGACCTTGAGGTTGCGGATGGTTGGTGATACCAACATCGGCAAACACCCGACCGCAGATGATGCGATCGGGGTGATCCTCAATGTCAAAGATGATGGGCGTGCTGGACCACTTCAGAGGTTTGCGTGACTCTATGGATGGTTCTGCTGCATTGACCTCACGCATCCATTGCTTGAGTTGGCGGTGCGAGGTATGCAGAGACGCACCACCGTCGATGCAAAGGACCTCTGTTGCCTTTTGAAACTCATGCTCATCAGCTTCATCGTCTTCATAATCCTCGTCATCTTCATCTTCATCTTCTTCCTTGTCGCGGCCACGGGGAGGTCTGTCTCCTTGCCGCTGCTTGGCCTTGCCGCGGCGTCCTCCCCGACCGGGTCTCTTTTTACTTGCTGCACCTGCACCTTCTTGGGCCTTCTCTTTGTCTACTTCGTCGTATTCAGCTTTTTAGTAGCTCAACAAGCTGCTCGACTTTCTTGCAGCTTTGGAGATCGTGGCCCTTAGTGCGGTGGATTTTACAGTACTGCTTGTTGGAGCCGTCAGGCTTGTCGGCGGCCGCCACAGCTTGGCGGTCGGCGTCAACGGCAATCTCCTTGCCGGAGCCACCGGCCTTGGCTTTGTTGGCGGCACCATCCTTGCGGACTGCTCGACAACTAGTACTTCTTGGTTTTCTTCCTCCTATTGTTCCGCCGCGGCTATTCCTTGCAGGCGGTCCCTCACTGTCGGACTCTGCTCCCACACTCTCACAGGAGCCTTCTTCCTTCTTCAGTAGCGTGCACACTTGTCGGCCAGGCGTAGAGCTCGTGGCGTCTTTCACTTTGCACATCGCCATCTCCTCCCTCATCCTGCGATTTCGTACATTACGATGGAATGCACTAATCACTGCAGCAGGGTGGGCGTCTGGGATGTTGTAGTGCACTCGACTGAATCTCTGGATGAATTTGCTTGAGGACTCCCCTCCTTCAGGGCAAGCAGGTGGAGATCACTCTCCGGCCATGAGGCTTGTGGCCACTGTGAAGGCGCCAACAAACTGGTGGCACAAATCTCCCAAGAAGAAATAGAGCCATCCGGCAAGTGCATGAGCCAAGATCGGCGTTTGGCTTGAGCACCAAGGGAAGTAGTTGGCGAGGATCTTGTCGTCTCGTCCCCGCAGCCTGCACCGCAATGGTGTAGATCTTTGAGAACTCCGATGGGTGTGTCTGCCGTCGTACTTCTCCGGCACATCTGGTTTGAAGTTTTTCTTGTCGGACCACGGACTTGCCGCAGCTCACGAGTGAGCGCAGGGCAACCTACGCGTCTGACAAGTCACTGGTTCCCCAGGCGCATGCATATCGACGGTGGGCCCGGCGCGTTGGTCAGATTGACGGCGCTTCTCTTGGCGCTTCGTCGGGTTCGGCGTCCTCTTCTTGCCGCTCGAAGAACTTGGCGTTGGTCGCGGCGAGCTCGTGGATCCGGCGACGCCGTGGAGTCACTGTCGAGGTGGATCCGGCGAGTCGGCGATCTTGGCCTTCGGGAAGGGAGTGTCGGGTAGGTGCACCCCGCAAATCTCGTCGCCATCGGCTCGTGCCTTGTCGCCCGTCGCGGCTGCGAAGCACTTGGTTGCCGTGGGGCGTCGCCGTTAAGCGAAGCCGATGAGACTTTGAATTGTGGCCCTCCATTCGTCGACCTTATCGGCCGTTGGAGGGTAATCTAGAATAATTGAGCTCTTGCCAAGGCTTCCGCTGGTGTGGTTGGCGGCAGCGGTGTACGGGGCGAAGAAGCGGGATGTGCTCGGACTCTAACCAAGTTAGGGAGCAGCATCCGCCCAGCGACAAATACCCCACTCGTACCGGCATCTTTGGGGTGCATCTCGCGGTCTCGAGGGCCTCGGGATCCTATAGCAGCCTTGATCCAATGGCGTATGGCGCCACGAGTATCGTGGCGCTGTCTATCCAGCGCCTCCTGCGATGGGCGCGGTGCAGGTCGACGGCGACGCCAGCGCGTTGTCCTTGGACTGGCGGCATCGTGGGCTCTCTCGGCGACGCCGGGTCCCTCGCCAGCGTTTCCCCACCGCTGGCGGCTCCGGTGGTGGTGGGTTCGACAGCGGACGGCTCAGCTGCTACCGACGGCTTCTTCTTGGCGCCATGTCGGCGAAGATGTCGATGAAGTTGCTCGGCGACCACGGATCAGGTTCGCACAGCCTCGGCGCCCCTACAGCGCGCCAAAGATGTCGAGGTGAGCTGGTCGTGCCCACGAGCACCTATGGGACCTTGGTCCCTTGTGGTTCGGGGGGGGCGGAGATTGCACAAAGAGCGGATCGGCGATGCACACGCGGATTTTACCCAGCCGGAGCTCTCCGGAGATAATACTCCTCTGCTGCTTTGTGGATTATCTTGTGTTCTTGCTAGGGAGCAACGCCGCTACAAGACCTAAGCGTGAGTGTGGTTTTCTATCGAGCGAACCCAAACCGAACCCCTCTCGTTGCCCTCGGGCCTCCTTTTATAGGCTCAAGGGGTTACCACATATGGCAAGTAGACAAGGTTACAATGGTAATAACCTAGGTTGGTACACGCTATATACAGTGTCAAGAACCTATACCTAACTCGGCGGCAAGGGACAAGAGTCATCAATGCCCGTCTCGATCGCCCGAAACGATTACACGAGGACCGTTAAGTGCGCCTCCGTTCGCCATGATGGTAGCTTGTCGGCGCTGCTTGTCGCTACTCTCCGCTGGCTGCACAGCTCCCGACAGCGTCCTTGGGAGAGCCCGTGGTGACACGTTGGCGGATGAGCTGGAGCGGAGATGAAGAGGCCGCCCGCCCGACAAGTGCCTTGCCGTGGCGGGAACCTTGTCGGCGCAGGGGTTCAGCGCCGCCAAGCCTTCGGCAAGCTCCTCTTGCGGGGCCTTGTTCCTTCGCCAGAGTGGCCTTCCGGCAAGCTCCTCTTGCGGGGTCTTGACTTCTTTGCTCTTGAATGGCTCCAAGGGAGCTCTTGAGGATCTTGGCGGCCATCAGGCCGGCCCGGCCGTGGGGCGCTGCAACTGTCCGTGCACGAGTTTGGGGAACTAGGGTACCCCTACTCTAGTACACCGAGAATAAGAAACGGTGAAAGGCCAGAATCTAGAGCGCAGAAATAAAGAAAGACAGAGTGACATGTCCAATCTCGGAGGGGCTCTCACCCCTCCCATGCCATGGAGACCATGGACCAGAGGGGTAACCCTTCTCCATCTAAGGATAAGGTCAAGGAAGAAGAAGTAGAAGAAGAAGTAGAAGAAGGGGGGCTCTCTCCCCCTCTCTTCCAGTGGTGCCGGAACACCGCCGGGGCCATCATCATCACCGCAATCTACACCAACAACTTCACTGCCGTCATCACCAACTCTTCCCCCCTCTATGCAGCAGTGTAACTCCTATTTTACCCGCTGTCATCTCTACTTAAATATGGTGCTCAACACTATATATTATTTCCCAATGATGTATGGCTATCCTATGATGTTTGAGTAGATCCATTTTGTCCTATGGGTTAATTGATGACCGTGATTGGTTTGAGTTGCATGTTTTTTTATTTGGTGCTGTCCTATGGTGCTCTCCGTGTCGCGCAAGAATGAGGGATTCCCGCTATAGGGTGTTGCAATACATTAATGATTCGCTTATTACAGAAGCATAATCCCGAGTAAGGGGGTTTTTGCGTATGGGATAAAGGGGACTTGATGCTTTAATGCTATGGTTGGGTTTTACCTTAATGATATTTAGTAGTTGCGGATGCTTTCTATAGTTCCCATCATAAGTGCATATGATCCAATAAGAGAAAGTATTTTAGCTTATGCCTCTCCCTCAAATAAAATTGCAATAATGATTGCCGGTCTAGTTATCGATTGCCTAGGGACAAATAACTTTCTCGTGACAAAAAGCTCTTTACTAAAACTAACTTAGTTGTGTCTTCCTCTCCTACTATTTATTTACGTGCTCTTTATTATCTTGCAAACCTATCAAAAACATCTACAAAGTACTTCTAGTGTCATACTTGTTCTAGGTAAAGCAAATGTTAAGCGTGCGTAGAGTTGTATCGGTGGACGATAGAACTAGAGGGAATATTTGTTCTACCTTTAGCTCCTCGTTGGGTTCGACACTCTTACTTATCGAAAGAGTCTACAATTGATCCCCTATACTTGTGCGTTATCAAGACCTTTTTCTGGCGCCGTTGCCTGGGAGTTATAGCGTGGGGTGAATATTCTCGTGTGTGCTTGTTTGCTTTATCTCTAAGTAATTTTTATTTGTTGTTCTTAGTTGTTCTCTATCTTTAGTTATGGATGCAGAACACGAAATACCAAAGAAATTAGGTTTACTTGCTACTCATGGAGATGGGGAACCTCCTAAAACCCTCGATGCTCATTATGTGAAAGATATTATGTACTACTTTGATAATCCTGAGAAAACCCCATTCAATTATGTAATGGGAGACACGCTAGATCAACGTTAATACTTTATGGATTATCGCTTCACTCAAAAAGGGAAACTATTATGGGATCAAATTTATATGTTGTATTGGTATGCTAGGCAACTATGCTTGAGATATGATTATACTTGTTGCTCTAGGATGAAGGCTCCACACCTTCCCTTTTCATGCAAATTTAATGATAATGAAACCTTGGCTTCTTATGCTAGAGGTATATATGATTACTATGATGTGGAACTAATAGAGGAATTTGTTGCTTTTAAGGGTGCATGTGAAATTGAATCTTTGTTTAAAGAGTTTGAAGATTTTGAAGATTTTGATGATTCAGTTTATAGACCTGAAAATTTAGCTATCCTTAAATATTGCTATGAGAATTATGAATTCAATTCTGATATTGATGGTTTTATTGAGAGAGTCTCCGCTGTCCAAGAAGAGATTAATATTTTGTAGGAGTCTATGGAAGAAGAAATTGATGAAACTGTGAGCTCATTAGATGAAAAAGATGATGAGGAGAGCGAAGAACAAAAGGACGAAGAGCGGATTAGCTACCCGTGCCCACCTTCTAATGAGAGTAACTCTTCAACTCATACATTGTTTAATTTCCCTTCGTGCTTACCGAAGGATGATTATTATGATGACTGTTATGATCCCGTTGATTCTTTTGAAATATCCCTTTTTGATGATGCTTGCTATGCTTGTGGCCAAGATGCCAATATGAATTATGCTTATGGAGATGAACTTGCTATAGTTCCTTATGTTAAACATGAAATTGTTGCTATTGCACCCACGCATGATAGTCCTATTATCTTTTTGAATTCTCCAAACTACACTATATCGGAGAAGTTTGCCCTTATTAAGGATTATATTGATGGGTTGCGTTATACTACTACACATGATGATTTTGATAGATATAATATGCATGTGCTTGTTGCTCCTACTTGCAATTACTATGAGAGAGGAACTATACCTCCACCTCTCTATGTTTCCAATATGATAAAATTGCAAGAAATTGTTTATACTATGTATTGGCCTTTACTTTGTGTGCATGAATTGTTCTTTTATGACATGTGCTACCTCTTGAGCAATGCTTTGGTTTTCCCTTGAAGAGGAAACGGTGATGCAGTAAAGGAGCATAAGTATTTACCTCAGCTTTTAAGGACCAAGGTATCAATCTAGTAGGAGGCCATGCTCAACTCCCTCGCACCTACACAAACAAATAAAAAACTAGCAACCAACGCAATAAAGGGGTTGTCAATCCCTTCACGGTCACTTACGAAAGTGAGATCTGATAGATATGATAAGATAATATTTTTGGTATTTCTATAATAAAGATGCAAAGTAAAATAAAAGGCAATAAAAATAGCTAAGTGTTGGAAGATTAATATGATGGACAATAGACCCGGGGGCCATAGGTTTCACTACTGGCTTCTCTCAAGAGCATAAGTATTACGGTGGGTGAACAAATTACTGTTGAGCAATTGATAGAATTGAGCATAGTTATGAGAATATCTAGGTATGATCATGTATATAGGCATCACGTCCGCGACAAGTAGACCGACTCTTGCCTGCATATACTACTATTACTCCACACATCGACCGCTATCCAACATGCATCTAGAGTATTAAGTTCAAAAGAACAGTGTAATGCTTTAAGTAAGATGACATGATGTAGAGGGATAAACTCATGCAACATGATATAAACCCCATATTGTTATCCTCGATGGCAACAATACAATCGTGCTTTGCTGCCCCTCATCCTTTGGGAAAGGACACATAAGAATGAACCTGTCGGGAGAAGCTGATCGTGTCCCACGAACACCTCGGGATTTGGGTCCCTTGTGGTCGGAGGGAGGAGATTGCACAAAGAGCGGATCGGGCGTTGCACACGAGCAGATTACCCAACTTCGGAGCTCTCCGGAGATAATACTCCTCTGCTGCTTTGTGGATTATCTTGTGTTCTTGCTAGGGAGCAATGGGAGCTGCAAAACCTAGCTTTGAGTGTGGTCTCGTGTGAGTAGAATGAACTAAGCGGAGCTGAACCGAACCCTTTCTCGTTGCACTTGGGCCTCCTTTTATAGGCATAAGGGGTCACCACATGTGGCAAGTAGACAAGGGTAAGATGGTAAAAACATAGGTTGGTACACCGCTCTCATGCGATGTCAGTAATCTATACCTAACTCACGAAGGCAAGGGACAAGAGTCATTAATGCTGTCTCGATCGCCCGAAACGATTATGCAGGGGACCGTCAAGTGCGCCTCCGTTTGCCACGATGGTAGCCTATCAGCGCGCTTATCGCTGCTCCCGCTGGCTGCACAGCCCGTCGACCGCTGTGCTTGGGAGAGCCCGTGGTGACACGTTTGCGGGTGAGCTGGAAGCGGAGATGAAGAGAGGTCACTTGCCGTGGCGATACTTTGCCTGACAAGGTTCTTGTCGCTTCGGGCTTATCGCTCACCAAGCCTTCGGCAAGCTCCTCTTGCGGGGCCTTATTTCCTTGCGCCCTGGTGGCCTTCCGACAAGCTCCTCTTGTCGGGTCTTGATACTTTGTTCTTGAATGGCTCCAAAGGAGCGGCGAGAGATCTTAGCGGTCATCGGGCCAGCCCTGCAGCGAGGTTCTACAACTGCCGTGCGAGTTCGGGATACTAGGGTACCCCTACTCTAGTACACGGCAGAGCCCCCGGGCTGGGCCACACGGCGCCAAGCTCTGTTGGGCCAGGCCCAAAAGCAGTCTGCAGACACGCGGTCTTGATTCTGTGTTATTAGCCTTGGACCCACCACGTCTCCCACGAGCAGCACGCACGGGACGTGGCGTCATGGGGAGATCGTGGGGCTTTCTTTAATGGGAAAAAATCGGAGCCGTCCCCTCTCCCCTTTATAAGCGGGGAAACGAGGCAGGGCGCCCACTTGCCCTTGCTGTCACATCGAAACCCCGTCGCTTTCCCTTTCTTCTCGAGCCCAAAGAGGCGGCGCTCCGCCCCTCCATTGCCACGGTGCCACCAGCGCCGTCGGCTTCCTCCACCACCACTCCCTATGGCTCAGAGGCCGACAAGGGAAAAGCGTGAAATCGGCCGGCGCGCAGCGGCTCATGGCCTTCTGCGGAAGGCGGGCTCTCTTGATCCCTGCTCAGCAGGAAGGAGCTGCGGGGCTGTACTATCTCTTTGGTCGGCGGCGACCCAGCGCACAGCGCCCGAGGTCATCTCCGCCGCCACATCTGCTAAGGTCTCCATGGGTACCCCTTCTTGTGATTTTCTTACAGTGCGGGCTCTGCCCCCTTTTCTAATTCTTTTGCGATGTCATGAACACATCGGCCTCCGCCTCCTTGACTTCACTAGCGCCATCCTCACCATGGCCGTTTCGCACATCTCTGCGAGAACTTTGTCGGGGTCCACCAAACATCGCACTCTTCGCCACTACTTCTCACCCCGCATAGAGAGAGAGCAGCAGCGGAGGTGCATGGACCTCTAGGATCGGCAAGAAGGCGTATCTTGGCGGAGAGTTCTTGCGAAAGTGGGAGGTGGAGGGCTGACTGGTGCTGGATCTTAGAGGAGCCACAGCCTTTTACTGCCCTGCACAAAACCCCCATAGTTAAGCGGCAGCGATTGGAGCAACTTGGCGCGGAGGGCGACAAGTTGAAGATTACCGACTAGGATTTTGCGTCTCCGCAAGCAGGGCTTACCGTAGGAGCAGTTAGCGCGGACTTCGCCGCGCGCATTAGCCTTGCAGGAGAGAGGAGGCCTGCTTGGGAATTCGAGCAGCGGCGGATATCATGAGGCTGCGCCCAGGTCTGAATTGGAATTTCACTACCTTGGAGCTTGGCGGCATCTTTGCGGGAGCTGTTCAAGCCGAAGCGGATAACCTGGATGGTGCATGTTGGCGAGGAGTTGTGCCCTTGTGCGACAATTCGTAAACGATAGCATCCAGCGATAATGCCGTTGTGCGATTCCCATGGAATCATTCCAACTTAGCGAGAGCCCGCCCGATGACATAGTGCAGCGGTTCTTGAGAACTTGGTTGAAGTGCCGATCCGCGCCCGGCGAGCGGAAGCGGCTCACCATGCGACACCACCGATCAGGAGATGGCGTGCATCGCCACGAGGTTGGAGGAGGCTGCGAGGCTGCTGCCGCCAGCGCGTTTGGGTTCCTTGTCGAGGCGAGAGGGCGGCGGCGGCAAGCCTTGCCGACCGAGAAGAGTTCGTCGGTGAGGAGGAGCAGACCGAGCCGACAGCGAACCAGCGAGCCTGCGGGCGCCTCTCCTCCGCCGTCAAGTAGCTTGCGCGGAGGAGCCCGCTGCCCGCCAAGGAGGCGCCTCCGGAAGACTAGAGAAGTGGCGGGGGCACATGGTCCAACAGCCGCCTCGCCCGCTCGGCCGCGCTCCACCGCGGCAAGCCTTTGTTGCCAGCGGAGGCGCCTCATTCCGCCACGGCGACGGCGCGGGTCTTGAGTCGCGGCCTGTACCCGCCAAGCGTCCGAGGGAATCTTCTCCCCCAATCCGTCGCGCCGGGGCAGAGTTCGATCTCTCCGCCCTCTGCTCCGAGGAAGAGAGGAAGAGTAAGATCTTGTCGCTGCTACTTGTAATCTTCCGATTTATTGCTTTATTTTACATCGTGGCTTCCTCTGAACCTTCTTCTTGGGGCGTTAGCTCGGAGGCGGCTGAAGAGGCCAAGACACCAGTGGTTGTCGTCTCGGATGACTCCACAATGGCGACAGGGGGCGTCTGGAACTCCCTTGCGGACTCGGCAACCCTTCAACAGAGCAGCCCCGGCTGGCCCAGCGTAAGTGTATGGTGTACTCCTCAAGTTTGGGTGCTTGGGTGCTTCTCCGTTCTTGATATCTGGTTTGTTGAATTGTGTAGGAGCAGAGCAGCCTCATCGAGGAAGCACGGAGGTCACTCTGAAGTTACCTTGCTTCAAATCGCCGCCAAGGAAAACTATCCGCCAAGGGGCGCTCTCCGGCAAGGGAGGCCTCTCCGACAAGGGAGCTTCCCGACAAGGACCAGCGCCGACAACCCTCCGGTAGTGGAGACATGACAACAGATCCGTTGCGGTGATTTTCTTGTTTGATAATTTCCTTGGGTTCTTTCTCTTTCGAACATCTGCTGATTTGTGCTTTCTTCTTGACCATTAGATCCATCTGCGGAGATCCGATGGGCCCGAGGCCGCCCGGCGAGAAAGGCCTTCGCGGCGACAATGTCGACGCCGCCAACATGGAGGAGGAGGCTGGCGTTAGCGGAGCCCGCCGGCGAGAGGCCGCCGAGGCTCTGGCCTTGAGGCTTGGGAGGAATCTGGCGATCATCTTGGCAGCCCTGAGGCGCGGGAGCGCCAGCGCTGCACCGACCGCTGATCCTCCGCCACCGATGCAGCGCTGACTCGAAGAGCCCCAGCCAGCGCCTACGAAGGCGGCGAGTGTCTTTATCAAGCTCCCTGGGCATCAAGCTCAGGGGCACCGGTCGAGGAGACTTTTGTGCGAACTGCTTGCCTCCGCCGGGCTGTCGCTGGTTGATGCCCCAAGCAGCGGCGGTGAGCTGAGGAGGAGCAGCTGCTAAGGAAGTTGTTGTCGCTCTACGCGCCCGACAAATAAACTGAGTCGGAGGCGCTTGTCGCGGCGGAGCTGACATGGAGAAGCGGAAGAGCTCCGGTAGCCAACAAAACTCTCCGGGATATAAGCGGGCGCGGGAGCAACTTGGCGAGGCGCCGCGGCCTTCATCTTGGAGAAGGCGAGGTCGAAGAGCAGCGAGGCTTGCCGTGAAGCTCTCCGCTTGCGAGAAGGTGGTGGCGCGCGGAAGATCAACCTCGATAGCTATGAGGAAGATCCGCGTTGCGAAACAAGCGATTAGCGGGCCGCTTCAGAGGCAAAGATGCAGCTGCTGGCTGCCGAGGCCGCCAAGAGGAATGGAGGCGAGGTGGCTCAGCTGGAGTCCGCCCTCGAGAAAAAGCGCCGAGGAGGTCGCCGGGTTGAAGCGGCGTGAAAAGCGCTTACACCCTCGGCGAGCTGCGGGTCGTTTGCTGAAAAGATCAAGGAGATCGATGCCGCCAAGGGCGTCAAAGGCGGTTGGAGCTGAAGCTGACCACCTTGGCGAAGACATTGAATGGCGCCAAGGATCGGGAAAAGGGCCTGCTGGAAAAGATCAAGGCCACCGAGGAGTTCTTTGTCGAATCTGTGACCGCCCAGAATAATCTTGAGACAGCATATTGCCTTTGGACGGAAGGTCTTGTGGACACCGCCCGCCGCATCCATAATGAGCTGATGGAGTTGGGGATGCCAGATCTTGGATACTCCACGACTAGAACCTCCAACCCAGCGTCAAGCTCAGCCTATTCTTCAAAAGCGTGTTGGCGGGTATCCAGCGGCTCGGGAAGAGGTTCGAAGCAAGCGGCGGAGGAATCACGCCAAATCTGCGCCGAGGCTCTCGAAGGTGTTGATGAAGGTGGCCTTCCGCAACCCAGGCGTTGACTTCACCAAAGCCCTCAAGTCCCTGCCTCCATCCACCGATGTTGAAGCGCTCAAGGATCTTGTCGCACCCATTGTGGATAGGGTGAGCGGAGTTAAGAGGCTCGAGGGCGACCGCGTGGACTAGGCCGCCAAGTCTATCTTTTCTCTTGTCGTTGTAGATCATGTTTAGATAAAAAGTCTATTAGATCCGCGACAAGTTGTTATGTAATATACACTATCTTAGGCAATCAAATGCAATGTTATTTCCTTTACTCGATTTCTTCCTTTGTATGCGTATACCCTACGCTTTCAGGGGAACTTGTCGGTTACAAACACCTTTGCCTTGGCGCCGAGTCTTGGAACTTGTAGCTTCTTGGCGATGCCGCCTCCGACAAACAACCTTATCGCAACTAGTTATAGCTTACTTAAGTTGTTGGCGGACTCGAAACAAAGTAAGGCGCAAGCCAGTGGCGAGTCGGTTCCTCCGCGCACATGTTTTCCATACAAAGTACTATCGTTCGAGGAAGATAACTTAAAATTTTTAAAACTGATCGTCTAAACTTAGCAACTTAGCTTCTCTGTTGTCCATTTCCGGCAAAGCGTAGTTCCTCGGCGTCGCTTGGCGGCACCATTATCTTCTCCTTCCCCGGTTAACTTGTGGGTGGATGAACCTTCTTCTTGTTTGAGAAGAAAGAAGAAAATAAAGTTATGGAGCCTAGTGGCTCGTTATACGCTTCTAGGGTGTGGATGCTGCACAAAATGTTAGAAAACACATGCATATATGATTATGAGTGCATGTATTGACAAGTTATGCGCAACACATAGGCTCTCTTGATGCTGCAGGTGCATGCGGCTTTGTACAAATGATTACATGCAACAGCGGCAAGACTTGTACAAAAGGGTGGTTGCGGAACAGGTTCCGGCAACCGCGCATATATCGGTAAAACTGCGAAGATGCTCTATATTCAGGAATTGCTCACGGAAGGCCATCTTGGTCTCAAAGGCGGACAGCGCCGGGCCTAGTGACTCGTTTCACCCGATAAGGCCTTCCCGCCAGCGTCAACTTGTTGGAATTCTTGGCGGATTGAGCGCGCGAAGAAGAACAAGGTCGCGCTCCTCGAAGCTTCGGCATTAACTGCGGCTATGGTAGCGGCATAAAGCTTGCTTATAACGAGCAGCTCGTCAAGCAGCTGAAGGCGATCTTCCTCGAGGAGCAGCGCGTCATCTTGTCGCAGCTGCTCTTCCTCAATCTCATCATAAGCAAGCACTCGAGGAGACCGTTACCACGAGTTCCGTGGGAGAACTGCCTCTGCTCCATAGACTAGGCGAAAGGTGTCGGCGATGGCTCGATTTGGCGTCGTCTGATCGACCAAAGAACCATCGGCAGCTCCTCGATCAAGTTTCTTCCACACTTGCGCAGCCTGTCGAAAGTTCTAGTCTTGAGTCCCCGCAGCACTTCAGCGTTTGCTCTCTCTGCTTGACCGTTGCTTCTTGGATGAGCAAGCGAAGCAAAGCAGATCTTGGCGCCAAGATCTTGGGCGTCTTGCATGAAGGTGCGGCTCGTGAACTGTGTGCGTTATCGGTGATGATTCGGTAGGAATCCCAAAGCGGCAAACAATTGACTGAAGAACTTGACGGCTTGTTGCTTGTCACCTTCCTCACTGGTTCCACTTCTGGCCACTTTGTGAACTTGTCGATGGCGGCGTACAAGTACTCAAAGCCCCGACGGCTTTCGGGGAAAAGGGCGAGATGTCGAGCCCCGGACGAGAAGGGCGAGGATAAAGGGATCGTCTGGAGAGTTTGAGCTGGTTGGTGTATCTGTTTGGATTGGGCCTTGCACGCTTCACACTTTGTTACTTGTGCGATTGCATCTGGAGGGCTTCGGCGGAAGAAACCTTGCGAGCTTTGCGGCAAGTGCCCTTGCGCCAATGTGGTGACCACATATGCCTCCATGTATCTCTGCCAACAGCTTCATCCATCTTCCGGCAAATACATTTCAATTTCACACCATTGAGTCTTCTTACATGCGGGATGTTGTCAACAAACTGGTACATACTTGATTGCCGTGCTACTTTTCCGCTTCTTCTTGCTCTTGGGAAGTTCTCTGTCTGAAGAAATGGGCGATTCTTTGTGCCCATCTTTGGAGCTGTGGCTCGACAACAAGGACTAAAGGCTCATCTATCACTGCGGGAACATCAGCTTCTCTGGAAGGACCTGTGGGTCCGCGAGCTTGATGATCCCGACAAGCTTCGGGCGAAACTTGTCGGGGCGTTTGCTTCAACGATACAAACTGCATGGTTTGTCGGAGCAGACTGCTCCTCAGTGATATTTGCGTTGATTTTAGGGACCTTCTTGGCGGCGGCTTGAGGGAGCTCTGCCGGAAAGTAGTCGCCGGAAACCAGTTTTCTCTTCTTGCTCTGTCCTGTTGATGGTGTTACGGTTGGCTGAGTCAGCTTGAGCACAAAAATTCCTGGTTCCACAGGTAACTTAAGTGCGGCACATTTGGAGAGGCCATCAGCTATATCATTCTGAGCTCTTGGAACGTGTTCCATTTGCAGGCCTTCAAAGTGCTCTTCTAGCTTTCTCACTTCATCGGCGTGAAGCTTCCATCAGCGGACTTTGATAATCTTTATTTACTTGGCGGACGACAAGTTGCGAGTCCCCCCTGACAATGAGCTTCTTGATCCCAAGGTCTACCGCAATCCACGAGACCGGCAAGCAAACCTTCATACTCCTGCGGTATTGTTTGTTGCTTGTTCCTTGGGAAAGTGCATCTGGACTATGTACTTGAGGTGCTCTCCGGTGGGTGCGATAAGCGACACGCCGGCACCGGCGCCTTGCAGCGAGAGGCACCATCAAGTACATCAGCCACTCTTTATTTGCCTCTTTGGCGGGGATGCTTGTCTCAGGATTTCTTCATCTTGCGTTGGCGTCCATTCTGCTATGAATTCTGCCAATGCTCTGCTCTGGATAGTTGAAGTGCTTTCAAACTTGAGACCAAAGCTTGACAGTTCGAGTGCCCACTCGACAATTCTGCACTGTTGCTTCTCGGATTTTGCAATATCCTTTTCAGCGGAAGCGGTGACAACTGTTATCTCATGTGCTTGGAAGTAATGGCGCATCTTTCTTGAGGCCATGAGGAGGCGGCAACTTCGCACACAGTACCTTGACCTAGCCCCTGCGAAGGGCCGACAAAATAGGTAGGCTGCACCATCTTCTTTTGTACCTTGTCGCAACCCTGCGCTGATCCGTCCTTATCGGGACGAGCTTGTGGCGAAGCCCCTTGCTTGTCGCTGGATGCTTTGCCTCGGTTGCTTGGCTCATCATCGCCTCCCTCTCCGCTACTAACGCAGCACTAACCATTTGATTGGTTGCCGCTATATACTGGCAACAACTTCTCTTGTGGCCTAGGTGCGACAAGTATTGGAGCGGAGGACAGGTATCTCTTCAAGTCTGCAGCGCAGCCTCCGCTTGAGTCCATTTCATTGGACCTGCCTTTTCAAAATCTTGAAAAAGCGGCGAGGCGCGTTCAGCAGAACTTAGAGATGAACCTGCTGAGAGCAGCCATGCAACGGCAAGTCTTGACATCCTTGGCGCTTTGGTGCTTCGATCTACTCAATGGCCTTGATCTTGTCGGGATTGGCTTCAATTCCCGCTGAGACACAAAGAACCGAAGCTTGCGGAAGGGACTCCAAACACGCATTTCTCGGGGTTGAGCTTGAGGTTGATCTTGCGCAGATTTGCAAATGTCTCATCAAATCTGAATCAGAGTTGCTTTGTCCTTGCTCTTGACCACTATGTCATCCATGTATGCTTCTACATTTACGTGTATCTGTGGCTCAAAGGCATCATGGACTATTCTTGCAAAGTTGAACCAGCATTCTTTAAACCGAAAGGCATCCGTATGAAGCGATGCGTGCCACATGGTGTAATGAATGTGGTTTCTCTTCATCCTCTTACGCCATGAAGATCGATGATATCCTGAATATGCATCAAGAAATGAAAGCAGATCACATCCAGTGTGGAGTCAACAATCTGGTCGATCTGTGGCAAGGGAAATGGGTCTTTGGGACAAGCTTTATTAACATCGGTGAAGTCAATACAAAGTCTCCATTTCCCATTAGCCTTGCGTACAACTACGGATTGGCCAACCACGTGGGATGGAGGACTCCTCGACAAGCCTGCTGCTTCTAACTTCTTGATTTCTTCTGCTATGAACTCTTGGCGCTCCTTTTTGTTTCCTAACTTTTTGCTTGGCGGGCGGCGTGAGGACGAACAGCTAGGTGGTGCTCAATTACTTTCACAGGAACACGGGGATGCCAAATGGCTGCCATGCAAACACATCGACGTTAGCCCGCGGAAAACAACGAGCTCGCCTTCCTATTTAGGGTCAAGCGTGGCGATGGTGAAGGTACCACCGGTGCTGTCCTCCTTGGCGGGCACCTTCTTGGTCTTGGCGGAGCCCATCGTCTTCTTGCACTTGCGGTGGAGCTCGATGGTGCGTCCTCGGCGGTAGCGCAGCACTCCGAGGAGGTGCGCTTGCGGAGTGGGCAGCGAGCTCTTGCGGACTTGGTGGTCTTCTTCTTCCCCCGAGCTTCAGCGGCAAGTGGTTTGCTATCTGTTGCAGCTGCTGCATCCCGGTAAATCTTGTCGGCGCGAGATAAGCGCGTCCTTCTTGTCGCCATGGACAGAAATGGCGCTTATCGGGCGGGCATCTTGAGTAGGTTGTAAGCATAATGAGGCGGCCATGAACTTGGCGAGTCTTTGGGCGGCCAAGTATGCCATTGTAGGGCAATGGGAAATCGGCAGCGTCAAGCGTGACCCTCTCGGTTCGAAGTTGAGCTCGCTGCCGAATGTTACCGGCAGCGTAATCTTCCCTTTGGGCTTGCTCCTTCTGGGTTGATTCCTTGGAATGTACCAGTTTCTTGAGCTCATTGTCGAGGATTTGAAGTTCTGAAGAACCGCGAGAGGATATCAGGTTCAGGCCGGCCCCGCCGTCAACCAACATCTTTGTGACCTTGAGGTTGCGGATGGTTGGTGAGACCAACATCGGCAAGCACCCGACCGCTGTGATGCGATCAGGGTGGTCCTCAATGTCAAAAATGATGGGCGTCTTTGGACCACTTGAGAGGTTTCGCGCGACTCTATGGAGGGTTCTGCTGCATTAACCTCACGCATCCATTGTTTGAGTTGGCGGTGCGAGGTGTGCAGAGAAGCACCACCGTCAACGCAAAGGACCTCTGTTGCCTTTTGAAACTCTTGCTCGTCTGCTTCATCGTCCTCCATGTCTTCGTCCTCTTCATCTTCGTCCTCTTCTTTGTCGCGGCCGCGGGGAGGTCTGTCACCTTGCCGCTGCTTGGCCTTCTTGGGCGTCCTCCCGGCAGGGTCTCTTTACTTGCTGCACCTGCACCTTCTTGGGCCTTCTCCTTGTCCCGCCGCTCGTATTCAGCTCTCTGTAGCTCAACAAGCTACTCGACTTTCTTGCAGCTCTGGAGATCGTTGCCCTTGGTGCGGTGGATTTTACAGTACTGCTTGTTGGAGCTGTCAGGCTTGTCGGCGGCCGCCACAGCTTGGCAGTCGGCGTCAACGGCAACTTCCTTGCCGGAGTGACCATCCTTTGCCTTGTTGGCGGCACCATCCTTGCCGGACTGCTCGACAACTTGTACTTCTTGGTTTTTCTTCCTCCTGTTGTTTCGCCACCGACTCTTCTTTGCCGGGGCGATCTCCTCACTGTCAGACTCTGCTCCCACATTCTCTCCTGGGAGTCTTCTTCCTTCTTCAGCGCGTGCACACTTGTCGGCCAGGGCGTAGAGCTCGGCTGGCGTCTTTCACTTTGCACATCGCCATCTCCTCCCTCATCCTGCGGTTTCGTACATTACGATGGAATGCCTTGATCCTGACAGCAGGGTGGGCGTTTGGGATGTTGTAGTGCACTCGAGCTGAATCTCTGGATGAACTTGCGCAGAGACTCCCCTCCTTACAGGCAAGCAGGTGGAGATCACTCTCCTGGCCATGAGGCTTGTGGCCGCTGTGAAGGCGCCAACAAACTAGTGGCACAAATCTGCCCAGAAGAAATAGAGCCATCCGGCAAGTGCATGAGCCAAGATCTGACGTTTGGCTTGAGTACCAGGGGAAAGTAGTTGGCGAGGATCTTGTCGTCTCGTCCCCCCACGGTCTGCACCGTGATGGTGTAAATGCTGAGGAACTCCAATGGGTGTGTTCTGCCATCATACCGTTGGGGAACGTAGTAATTTCAAAAATTCCTCACACTGCGCAAGACCATGGTGATGGCATAGCGAGAGGGAGAGTGTATGTCCACGTACCCTCGTGAACCGTAAGCGGAGCGTTATAACAGCAGCGGTTGATGTAGTCGTGCGTCTTCACGATCCGACCGGTCCAAGTACCGAGCGTCGGCACCTCCGAGTTCTACGTTCAGCTCGATGGCGATCCCGGGCTCCGATCCGCAAAGCGTCGGGGATGAGTTCCGTCGACCGCGACGGCGTGGTGGCGATGATGATGCTCCACCGGCGCGAGGCCGCCTAAGCTCCGCGACGATATGACGAGGTGTAATATGGTGGAGGGGCACCGCACCGCAGCTAAGAGCGATCCGTAGATCAACTTGTGTGTCATGGGGTGCCCCCAACCCCGTATATAAAGGAGCAAGGGGGTGCGGCCGGCCCTAGGGAGGCGCGCTGGAGAGTCCTACTCCCACCGGGTGGGACTCCCCCCTCCTAGTTGGATTAGGTTTGGGGAGGGAAGAGGGAAGAGGCGCCGCCCCTTCTCCTGTCCTATTCGGACTAGAGGGGGAGGCGCGGCCTGCCCTGGCGGCCCTCCTCTTCTCCCTTATGGCCCATCAAGGCCCATTGATCCCCGGGGGTTCGGTAACCCCGGTGTTCGATAAATCCTGTTTTCATCGGAACCTTTCGAAATCAAACATAGGCTTCAATATATCAATCTTTATGTCTCGACCATTTGAGACTCCTCGTCATGTCCGTGATCACATCCGGGACTCGAACAACCTTGGTACATCAAAACTTATAAACTCATAATAAGCTGTCATCGAAGCGTTAAGCGTGCGGACCCTACGGGTTCGAGAACTATGTAGACATGACCTAGAACTATTCTCGGTCAATAACCAATAGCGGAACCTGGATGCCCATATTGGTTCCTACATATTCTCTGAAGATCTTTATCGGTCAAACCGCATAACAACATCGTTGTTCCCTTTGTCATCGGTATGTTACTTACCCGAGATTCGATCGTCGGTATCCAATACCTAGTTCAATCTCGTTACCAGCAAGTCTCTTTACTCGTTCCGTAATACATCATCTCACAACTAACTTATTAGTTGCAATGCTTTCAAGGCTTATGTGATGTGTATTACCGAGAAGGCCTAGAATACCTCTCCGACAATCGGAGTGACAAAACCTAATCTCAAAATCGCCAACCCAACATGTACCTTTGGAGACACCTGTAGTACTCCTTTATAATCACCCGATTCGTTGTGGCGTTTGGTAGTACCAAAGTGTTCCTCCGTAAGCAGGAGTTGCATAATCTCATAGTTACAGGAACATGTATAGGTCATGAAGAAAGCAATAGCAATATACTAAGCGATCAAGTGCTAAGCTAACGGAATGGGTCATGTCAATCACATCATTCTCCTAATGATGTGATCCCATTAATCAAATGACAACACATGTCTATGGTTAGGAAACATAACCATCTTTGATTAATGAGCTAGTCTAGTAGAGGCATACTAGTGACTATTTGTTTGTCTATGTATTCACACATGTATTATGTTTCCGGTTAATACAATTCTAGCATGAATAATAAACATTTATCATGATATAAGGAAATAAATAATAACTTTATTATTGCCTCTAGGGCATATTTCCTTCAGTCTCCCACTTGCACTAGAGTCAATAATCTAGATTACACAGTAATGATTCTAACACCCATGGAGTCTTGGTGCTGATCATGTTTTGCTCGTGGAAGAGGCTTAGTCAGCAGATCTGCAACATTCAGATCCGTATGTATTTTGCAAATCTCTATGTCTCCACTTGGACTTGGTCCCGAATGGAATTGAAGCGTCTCTTGATATGCTTGGTCCTCTTGTGAAATCTGGATTCCTTTGCCAAGGCAATTGCACCGATATTGTCACGAGAAGATCTTCATTGGTCGATGCACTAGGTATGACACCTAGATCGGAAATGAACTCTTTCATCGAGACTCCTTCATTTGCTGCTTCGAAGCAGCTATGTACTCCGCTTCACATGTAGATCCCTCCACGGCGCTTTGTTTAGAACTGCACCAATGGCAGCTCCACCGTTTAATAAAAACACGTATCCGGTTTGCGATTTAGAATCGTCCGGATCGTGTCAAAAGCTTACATCGGCGTAACCATTTACGACTAGCTCTTTGTCACCTCCATATCGAGAAACATATCCTTAGTCCTTTTCGGTATTTCGGGATGTTCTTGACCGCTGTCGATGATCCACTCTGGATTACTTTGGTACCTTCCTGCCAAACTTATTGCTAAGCATCGTCGGTCTGGTACACAGCATTGCATACATGATAGAGCCTATGGCTGAAGCATAGGAACATCTTTCATTTCTCTCTATCTTACTGCTGTGGTGGGGCATTGAGTCGACTCAATCTCACACCTTATGTCTGAGGTAAAAACCTTTCTTTGCACGATCCATTTTGAACTTTTCAAAACTTTATCAAGGTATGTGCTTTGTGAAAGTCAATTAAGCGTCTTGATCTATCTCTATAGATCTTGATGCCCAATATATAACAGCTTCACGAGGTCTTTCATTGAAAAACTTTTATTCAAGTATCCTTTTATGCTATCCAGAAATTCTATATCATTTCCAATCAATAATATATAGTCCACATATAATATCGAAATGCTCTGAGCTCCCACTCACTTTCTTGTAAATCTGAGGCTTCTCCAAAAGTGCATATAAAACCATATCTTTGATCACACTATCAAAGCGTTTATTCTAACTCAAGAGGCTTGCACGGACCATAAATTGATCGCTGGAGCTTGCACACTTTGTTAGCACCCTTTGGATCAACAAAACCTTCTGGTTGCATCATATACAACTCTTCTTCTAGAAATCCATTCAAGAATGCAGTTTTACATCCATTTGCCAAATTTCATAATCATAAAATGCGGCAATTGCTAACATGATTCGGACGGACTTAAGCATCGCTCTGGTGAAAAGTCTCATCGTAGTCAACCCCTTGAACTTGTCGAAAACCTTTACGCAACAAGTCGAGCTTTATAAACGATTACATTACCATCGTCGGTCTTCTTCTTAAAGATCCATTTATTCTCAATGGCTTGCGATCATCGGGCAAGTCAACAAAATCCATACTTTGTTCTCATACATGGATCCCATCTCAGATTTCATGGCTTCCAGCCATTTTGCGAATCTGGGCTCACCATCGCTTCTTCATAGTTTGTAGGTTAGCCATGGTCAAGTAACATGACTTCGAATAGGATTACCGTACCACTCAGTGCGTATTTTACTCTGGTTGACCTCGAAGTTCAGTAGTAACTTGATCTGAAGTTTCATGATCAATATCATTAGTTTCCTCACTAATTGGTGTAGTTGTCACAGGAACCGTTTCTTGTGATGAACTACTTTCCAATAAGGGAGCAATACTGATTATCTCATCAAGTTCTACTTTCCTCCCACTCACTTCTTTGAGAGAAACTCCTTCTCTAGAAAGGATCCGAATTAACAGCGAAAATCTTGCCTTGGATCTGTGATAGAAGGTGTACCCAACATCTCCTTTGGGTATCCTATGAAGACACATTTTCCGATTTGGGTTCGAGCTTATCTGGTTGAAGTTTCTTCACATAAGCCTCGCAGCCCCAAACTTTAAAAAGCGACAACTTTGGTTTCTTGCCAAACCATAGTTCATAAGGTGTCGTCTCAGCGGACTTTGATGGTGCCCTATTTAGCGTGAATGTGGCCGTCTCTAAAGCATATCCCCAAAAGCGATAGCGGTAAATCAGTAAGAGACATCATAGATCGCACCATATCAAGTAAAGATACGATTCGACGTTCGGACACACCATTTCTGTGGTGTTCGGGTGGCGTGAGTTCGAAACTATTCGCATTGTTTCAAATGTAAACCAAACTCGTAACTCAAATATTCTCCTCCACGATCAGATCGTAGAAATTTTATTTTCTTATTACGATGATTTTCCACTTCACTCTGAAATTCTTTGAACTTTTCAAATGTTTCAGATTTGTGTTTCATTAAGTAGATATACCCATATCTGCTCAAATCATCTGTGAAGGTGAGAAAATAACGATACCATGCGTGCCTCAACATTCATTGGACCACAAACATCGGTATGTATGATTTCCAACAAATCAGTTGCTCGCTCCATAGTTAGGAGAAGCGGCGTTTTAGTCATCTTGCCCATGAGGCACGGTTACAAAGTACCAAGTGATTCATAATCAAGTGATTCCAAAAGTCCATCGGTATGGAGTTTCTTCATCGTTTTACACCGATATGACCCAAGCGGCGAGTACCACAAATAAGTTGCATTATCATTATCAACTCTGCATCTTTTGGTTTCAACACTATGAATATGTGTATTACTACTATCGAGATTCAATAAAATAGACCACTCTTCAAGGGTGCATGACCATAAAAGATATTATTCATATAAATAGAACAACCATTATTCTCTATTTAAATGAATAACCGTCTACGCATCAAACAAGATCCGGATATAATGTTCATGCTTAACGCGGCACCAAATAACAATTATTTAGGTCTAAAACTAATCCCGATGGTAGATGTAGAGGTAGCGTGCCGACCGCGATCACATCGACTTTGGAACCATTTCCAGCGCATCGTCACCTCGTCCTTAGCCAATCTTAAGCAATCCGTAGTTCTGTTTGAGTTGCAAATATTAGCAGCAGAACCAGTATCAAATACCAGGTACTACTGCGAGTATTAGTAAGGTACACATCAATAACATATCACATATACCTTTGATCACCTTGCCATCCTTCTTATCCGCCAAATACTTGGGGCAGTTCCGCTTCCGATGTCGATCGCTTGCGGTAAAACACTCGGTTTCAGGCTTAGGTCCAGACTTGGGTTTCTTCTCTTGAGCAGCAACTTTCTTGCTGTTCTTGAAGTTCCTTCTTCTTTCCTTTGCCCTTTTCTTGAAACTAGTGGTCTTGTTGACCATCAACACTTGATGCTCTTTCTTGATTTCTACCTCCATGACTTTTAGCATTGCGAAGAGCTTAGAAATTGTTTTGGTCATCCTTGCATATTATAGTTCATCACGAAGCTCTTGTAGCTTGGTGGCGATGATTGGAGAATTCATCAATGACACTATCATCAGGAAGAGTAACTCCCAGTTGAATCAAGTGATTATTATACCCAGACATTTTGAGTATATGTTCCTTGTGAACTATTCTCCTCCATCTTGCAGCTATAGAACTTATTGGAACTTCATATCTCTCAATCCGGGCATTTGCTTGAAATATTAACTTCAACTCTGGAACATCTCATATGCTCCATGGCGTTCAAAACGTCGTTGAAGACCGGTTCTAAGCCGTAAAGCATGGCACACTTGAACTATAGAGTAGTCATCGACTTTGCTTTGCAGACGTTCACAACTTCGGCGTTGCTCTCTGACAGCAGGCTGGCACCCAGCGGTGCTTCGGGGCGTAATTCTTACATGCAGCAATGAGGATAATCCTCAAATTCGGACCCAGTCCGTGTAATTGCTACCATCATCTTTCAACTTTGCTTTCTCAAGGCAGCATTAAAATTCAGCGGAACAACAGCACGAGCCATCTATCTACAGATAAACATAGACAAGCAAAATACTATCGGTACTAAGTTCATGATAAATTTAAGTTTAATTAATCATATTAAAAACTCCCACTTAGGCAGACATCTCTCTAGTCATCTAAGTGATTCGTGATCAAATCAACTAAACCATGTCCGATCATCACGTGAGATGGAGTAGTTTCAATGGTGAACATCACTATGTTGATCATATCTACTATATGATTCACGTTCGACCTTTCGGTCTCCGTGTTCGAGGCCATATCTGTTATATGCTAGGCTCGTCAAGTTTAACCTGAGTATTCGCGTGTGCAACTGTTTTGCACCGTTGTATTTGAGCGTAGAGCCTATCACACCCGATCATCACGTGGTGTCTCGGCCTACGAAGAACTTTACATAGCGGTGCATACTCGGGGAGAACACTTCTTGATAATTTTAGTGAGAGATCATCTTATAATGCTACCATCAATCAAAGCAAGATAAGATGCATAAAGGATAAACATCACATGCAATCAATATAAGTGATATGATATGGTCATCATCATCTTGTGCTTGTGATCTCCATCGCGAAGCTTACCGTCATGATCACCATCGTCACCGGTAGCGACACCTTGATCTCCATCGTAGCATCGTTGTCGTCTACGCCAACTATTGCTTCTCGACTATCGCTACTCCTTAGTGATAAAGTAAAGCAATTACATGGCGTTTGCATTTCATACAATAAGCGACAACCATATGGCTCCTGCCGATTGCCGATAACTTCGGTTACAAAACATGATCATCTCATACAATAAAATATAGCATCACGTCTTGACCACATCACATCACAACATGCCTGCAAAAACAAGTTAGGCGTCCTCTACTTTGTTGTTGCAAGTTTTACGTGGCTGCTACGGGCTGAGCAAGAACCGTTCTTACCTCGCATCAAAACCACAGCGATAGTTTGTCAAGTTGGTGCTGTTTTAACCTTCGCAAGGACGGGCGTAGCCACACTCGGTTCAACTAAAGTGAGAAAGCAGACACCGCGGTCACCTTTAAGCAACTAGTGCTCGAGCGGTGAAACCAGTCTCGCGTAAGCGTCTGGCGTAATGTCGGTCCGGGCGCTTCATCTCACAATACCGCCCGACAAAGTATGACATGCTGGTAGCGGTATGACTTATATCGCCCACAACTCACTTGTGTTCTACTCGTGCATATGACATCAGCGCATAAAACCAGGCTCGGATGCCACTGTTGGGGAGCGTAGTAATTTCAAAAATTTCCTCGCACACGCAAGACCATGGTGATGGCATAGCGAGAGGGAGAGATGTATGTCCACGTACCCTCGTGAGACCGTAAGCGGGCGTTATAACAGCGCGGTTGATGTAGTCGTCGTCTTCACGATCCGACCGATCCAAGTACGAGCGTCACGGCACCTCCGAGTTCTACACGTTCAGCTCGATGGCGATCCCGGACTCCGATCCAGCAAAGCGTCGGGGATGAGTTCCGTCGACCTGACGGCGTGGTGGCGATGATGATGCTCCACCGACGCGAGGAATTCGCCTAAGCTCAGCGACGATATGACCAAGGTGGAATATGGTGGAGGGGCACCGCTGCGGCTAAGGACGATCCGTAGATCAACTTGTGTGTCATGGGGTGCCCCCTGCCCCGTATATAAAGGAGCAAGGGGTGCGGCCGGCCCTAGGGGCGCGCTGGAGAGTCCTACTCCCAGGAGTAGGACTCCCCCTTCTAGTTGGATTAGGTTTGGGGAGGGAAGAGGAAGAGGCGCCCCCCCTCTCCTGTCCTATTGGGACTAGAGGGGAGGCGGCGGCCTGCCTGGCCGCCTCCTCTTCTCCCTTATGGCCCATCAAGGCCCATTGATCCCCGAGGGTTCGGTAACCCCGGTGTTCGGTAAAATCCTGTTTTCATCCGGAACCTTTCGAAGTCAAACATAGGCTTCCAATATATCAATCTTTATGTCTCGACCATTTGAGACTCCTCGTCATGTCCGTGATCACATCCGGGACTCGAACAACCTTGGTACATCAAAACTTATAAACTCATAATAAGCATCATCGAAGCGTTAAGCGTGCGGACCCTACGGGTTCGAGAACTATGTAGACATGACCTAGAACTATTCTCGGTCAATAACCAATAGCGGAACCTGGATGCCCATATTGGTTCCTACATATTCTCTGAAGATCTTTATCGGTCAAACCGCATAACAACATCGTTGTTCCTTTGTCATCGGTATGTTACTTACAGAGATTCGATCGTCGGTATCAATACCTAGTTCAATCTAGTTACGGCAAGTCTCTTTACTCGTTCCGTAATACATCATCTCACAACTAACTCATTAGTTGCAATGCTTGCAAGGCTTATGTGATGTGTATTACCGAGAAGGCCTAGAGATACCTCTCCGACAATCGGAGTGACAAAACCTAATCTCGAAATCGCCAACCCAACATGTACCTTTGGAGACACCTGTAGTACTCCTTTATAATCACCCGATTCGTTGTGGCGTTTGGTAGTACCAAAGTGTTCCTCCGATGGCAGGAGTTGCATAATCTCATAGTTACGAGGAACATGTATAGGTCATGAAGAAAGCAATAGCAATATACTAAGCGATCAAGTGCTAAGCTAACGGAATGGGTCATGTCAATCACATCATTCTCCTAATGATGTGATCCCATTAATCAAATGACAACACATGTCTATGGTTAGGAAACATAACCATCTTTGATTAATGAGCTAGTCTAGTAGAGGCATACTAGTGACTATCTGTTTGTCTATGTATTCACACATGTATTATGTTTCCGGTTAATACAATTCTAGCATGAATAATAAACATTTATCATGATATAAGAAATAAATAATAACTTTATTATTGCCTCTAGGGCATATTTCCTTCACATACTTCTCCGCACATCTGGTTTGAAGTTTTTCTTGTCAGGGCCACGGACTTACCGCAGCAGCTCACGAGTGAGCATAGGGCAACCTACCGTGTCTGATGAAAGTCGGCCGATGGGCTCGGCGCGTTAGTCGAGTTGGTGGCGCTTCTCTTGGCGCTCGTCTGAGTTCGGCGTCTTCTTCTTACCGTTCTCGGAGAACTTGGCGCTGGTCACGTGCGAGCTCATCGGATCCGATGGCGCTGTGGAGTCGCTGTCGAGGTGGATCCGGTGAGTCGGCGATCTTGGTCTTCGGGAAGGGAGTGCCACGGTGGCTGCACCCCGCAAATCTCGTCGCCATCAGCCCGCGCCTTGTCGCCTTGCGGCGACTGCGAGGCACTTTCGGTTGCCGTGGGGCGTCGCCGTTAAGCGGCCGATGAGACTGGTGTGGCCCTCCATTACGTCGACCTTATCGGTCGTTGGAGGTAATCTAAATGGCGAGCTCTAGCCAAGGCTTCCGCTGGTGTGGTTGGCGGCAGCGGCGTCACGTGGCGAGAGCAGGAGGTGCTCGGACTCTAACCAAGTTAGGAGGGCAGCATCCCTTAAGCAACCGTACTCCACTTTCGTCTGCGGCATCTTGAGGTGCATGCGGGTCTCGAGGACCTCGGGATCCTCCAGCAGCCTTGATCAATGGCGTATGGTGCGCGAGCATCATGGCGCTGTTGGTCAGCGCCTCCTGCGAAGGGCGGCGGTGCGAACTTCGACGCCCGGCGCTTGTGCTGCCTTGTCCTTGGATCTGAGTGGCATCGTGGGCTCTTTCGGCGATGCGGTTCCTCGCCGCGTTCCCCCACCTCCTGACAGCTCCGGTGGTGGTGGGTTCGGCAGACGAGCCACTGCTTCTGCTGCCAAGACTTCTTCTTGGCGCCATGTTAACGAAGATGTTGATGAAGTTGCTCGTCACGACCGCGGATCGGGTTCACACAGCCTCGGCGCCCCTACCTAGGCGCACCAAAGATGTCGGGAG